>JALHBY010000028.1:0-88999 GCA_024340155.1 Tolypocladium pustulatum | reverse complement strand
GGGCTTCAACAAGGAAAAAAAAAAAAAACACTCACGCACGCGAGGGCCCCCTGACAATAGCGAACAAGGGAATAGAGACGCAGGACTGAGCGACGGGGCAAAAAAACTCTGTTCCTTGCTTGTCTGTGTTGGTGAGACGCTTCATCAGTCATGAGGCTCAACGTTGTTATTCCGGGCGTACGGATGATGGCACGCCAAGTCTGAATGGAAGATTCAGACGCACGGTGGCTTTTGCGGGTGTTTACTGCTGCCGACGGTGCGCTGGATGCATGTGCAGCCCATGCAGACATGCGGAGCGCATTGCGACTCGGCTCCAAGCGGGTACCTGCTGCCATCTGCGAGCGTAGGAATTGGCAGTGGGCTCATTTGAATCTGGCTGATTTAGCGTCGCGGCAGGACTCGATCAAAAGCAAAACAATGTCTCGTGTCTGCCCGTGAAACAAAAACCTTCCCCGACTATTCGTCCCCACGTCGCCCTCGTGGCTTGCCGTATATCTGCGCTCTGATAATTCTGGGTACCCACGCCGCCAGGCGGGTCGTGAGATCGTTGTCGGGGCACCTCTGCTTGGCTCGCACAGGCTTTCATACTCGTACAGGGAGCGAATCGTGATGTGAGCTAGTCCAACATTGTGCCTCGAAAATTTCACATATATGAAGGCTGTCGACTTCACTTGCGCCAATGGAAATCTTCCCAGGCTCGGCAGCTGCTGGGGTGTGCGCCCGCGTGACAGCTCTGTGCCACGCGGCCCGCACAGAATGCGGGAGCCAACTCAGATGCTTCCGGGTACGAGAAGGTACGACTTTGGAGGCAAGTCATTCGATGGGAACACAAGGGAGCGCCTCGCCACAGCTGAATGCTCGTAGAATCGTGCAATGTGCCGCTGCAGACCTGCCAAATGATTGAAGTCTCGGGCATCTCTGAGCCTCCTGCCATCCCGCCGCCACCGCAAGCATTGCTGCTCGTTGATTTGTCCCCGCCGCAATTAACCTGCGGTGGTGCTCATTAGACCTGTCATCACTGCGCATGGGCGCGTCGCAGTGGCGCCGCGTGGAGACTCGAATATTGGTCCGTTCCCTGCAGCAGCTGCCCGCACAATCATCCGTTGTTCAACCACCCCGGAGGTCCAAACGTGCAGGCCCCCTGGCAATCAAACGATACCCGCCCCGAGTCTCCCGCAGAGCATGCATGTTCGTTTGCTGCGCGTTGGCGGGCGGTCCCTTTCCAAAAGACGTCATGAGAAGGTGGTACGAGAATGCAGAGGAACGGCATGCTGACAGAATCGACAGTGACACAATGCGGGTGAGGATATGCGTGAGGCTTCTTCCCGCCGCCACTAATCAGCGGCTTGAGAAAAGAGAATGAAACCTTCAATGGACGACACGATGCACCTGTGAGAAGTGTCGCCGTGGAGTCTGTGCGGGTGCAGCATCGTGGGATGCCGACCGGTGCAATGCACAGACGATGGGAGAATAGGGGACGACGGTGAGATGATGATGATGTCTTGGCTGACTTCTCCTGCATCGTTTCTGGTTACACACGCCACGACGATCACGCGCGGATGGCGCTTTAGCGATGCGGCTCGAGAAAAGCAACGAAACTCCGGTCGTAGTTCGTTGGCGCCAGTTGGTGTTGGGATGAAAGCTGGAAGCCATTCCGGGCCTGCATTCGGACCTGCGCGGCCGTGCTGCACAACCACGCCGAAGCCATCCTTACGTCTGTATCCTGAGGCAGAGCTCTTTGCGGCACACATCTGCCACGAGCCCCTGGCTGGCTGGCTCGGATGCCCTCGAGCGTGTTCCCCAAACTCATTGAGCCAAGGCGCTGCCAAAAAATTTGCTGCGTCGCTCGGCTCGCGGTGGTGGAATCGGCGGAACAGGCTGACAGCGCCATACGATAGTTAGCAAGTACTGTAGAGCACCCCCATCAGTCCGGGACGCCAGGCGTCGGTGGTGGCATGCGAGGTCGGGTGTTGATGAGGAGGAGGTTCCTGCTGCGTTGCGCACACCCCCCCGCGTGGCCTGAGCATTTTCCCTGGCCTGAGCGCTCTTGCCCCAGCGACATCCAATGCCCGCCATGACACCACAGGGCATGAGGGCCTCTCCAGCGCCGTGGCTGATGAGATGGCGCTCGCTGGACCGACGAGGGACCCAAATCCACACGACAGAACGCTCAGTACCTGCGCCCACTGGAGCCGGCGACCAGGTTCAGCCCTCGCCAGCCTGTCCCCTCCCAGGTTCCCAATTTCCTGGCACCCTGGTCGCGCTGGGACGTCCTCTTTCCTTTCCCTCCCTCCCTTTGGCTTCTTCGCCTCCTCACTGTCAAACCCTTCTTCCGTCACAATAAAAGGAGGGCTTCTACTTAGACGCCGACCGCCCGCTCGACCGACGACCCCAACTTCGTCTCGCCGGACATGCCCCGTTGCGCCTGTGTCTGAGACAAACGCTCCTTGTCGCCGTCAACCATCCTCGGCTCCCCCGTCTCGGCGAACCTCTCTCCAGATCCCGAACCACTTTCCTTTAACCGCGTGCGCCGACCAAGACAGCCCCCGCGAGCGTGCTTCTGCCAACGACGATTTGATACAAGCTGTGCCCTTCGAATCCAGACTTTTTATTTCTCTCGGCCCCTCACAACCCCACGTAGAGGGCCGTACCTCGACTCACTAGATACTTCATCTCGATTGCTCAGGTAGCAGCCATTCATGCCGCGGTTTCCTTCAGTCAATCTGCCTAGCTGAAACGCTTTTGGCTAGGGCAAAGCCTCCCTCCCACAAGGTATGCCCACATCTCCTGTCACTGTTGGCGATGCAGGGATGCATCAAACGCATCAAAGTGCATGCTCAAGTACAGCATCAACCCACGGACTTCATCCCGGGATCCCAGCTGTATGACCCAGATGTTCCAATGATGTCCTTGTTTCTTGTTAGAGGGGGCGAAGGAGATGGGCCGCCTTGGAAAAACTTGGACAGAAAGCCACATGCTGACATGTTACGGTTTCTTTTGAAGCTGCACAATCAGGTGTCGGGTCCAAGCTCGCGAAGCGACAAAGTTGTGAAGTCGACTTGATCTAGCAGTCTTTGACCCTTGAACCGACAAAAGCGACATTCAGCGCTGCAACCTTCGAAAGTCTGCCAAAATGAATCGTTTTCGAACCAGAAAGAAGAACAAGGATGAAGCCTCACTGGCCCGACCACCGATGGAGTCGGAGTCGTCCGGCCCCTTTCGCATGTTTGGTAGGAAAAAGTCACAGGAGGAGGAACCGAAAAAGGAACTTGATCTCACATCTGCACTTCCTCCCACCGATGACTTCCGAACAAGTCTCCTCATGACAGGCTTGTCAGCTCGCTTTTCTATGCTTCGAGAGCAGGATGACCCCAACTCCAAGCTGGGAAAGGCCAGCGATGACAGCGTGCTCTTTCCCAAACGGCAATCCCGCATGATGGATTTTGGGATGGGACATGGCTTGTCCGACATTGCCGAGAGTGAATCCATCAGGTCCCCCTTGTCCGCGCGCTTTGAATCCTTTCATCCAACCGATGATGCCGCTTCCACCACCGGTAGCATCATGAATCGTGCCAAGCCGACCGATGGAAATGTCCTCTTTGGTGGGAGGCAGAAGATCTACAAGATACCCGCCAGCGGCACTGCCAAGGTCGGCAGCATGGGCGGAAGAGCATTATACGATGACGATGTTGCTCAGTCAGCTTTCCAGAGGTGGAGGCAAGACGAAAAAGACCGGCAACCATTTCAAGACGACGAGGCCAACGATACGATTGAATCAGAACCACACTTTGACTACAATCGACGGCGAGAAACGAATTCGACAACCTCATCCACGCCCTCGGTAGCTCGCAACTCGACAGCCGCCACTTCAGTTACGTCTTCTCAGCCAGCGTCTTCCATCAAAGATTGGCAGTCAACAGCTGGCGCAAATATGAACTCCGCAAACCATCTTCCGCTCCTAGAGCGAAGCGTCACCCGCACGCGAAGGCTATACGAGCAAGGACTCACCCAGGATCTCCAGGATCAGCAGTCTTCTGCGCTGTCGCGTATGGACACCCTGTCAAGACAGCGACCGTTGGGCGCTCGCACTCCTGACCTGACGCCGCCTGTCCCTTCGCCGACAAGCACATCCTTTGGCGAACGTGCCCTGGAGCGCCGACCGATCATGAGTAAGGCTAGTGCCCCAAATCTTCGATCGTTCAGCCCGCCTACGACCAGCTCGACGCAAGTCAGCCCCGCAGAGTCCGGCAACAAGTTTAAAGGCCTGGAGCGAAAGGACAGCTTCTTAACTAGCCTGCCTCTGAGCCCTCCGATGAGCGAGACAGAAGAGCATCCCGTGCTGCCGATCCAACCCAATGATCGAGGTAAAGCTACGGCCATGGGGGTCTTCAACCGGCCACCGCAACAATACGATGAATCCAGATATGCGCAACGGCAGCGCCAGCTTCGGCAAGGCAGAGACACGCCGATCAGCAGGGTGCCATCGGAGTCAGACACATCGCCCCAGGGCGTCAGATCTCGATCTTCCTCCACGCAACGTATTTCCCTCGAGGGAGATCTGCCCTCGGCGAGCGCGCCTGAGCCAGCCCTCCAAAAAGACGCCCCGAATCCGACGTTTTTCGACGACAGTGACGACGATGTTTCCGCGGATGACCGATCGAGCATGCCTGCCATCACACCGCAGGTTACAATTGAAAGGCCCGACGACGACGACCATCCTGCTTTCCGCCATTCTGCACTGCCCACCCCATTGTTGCTGTCATTGTCCAAGCTGTCCGACGATCCTACGGCTCTCTCTGTCGATGTGACCGCGACGACAGAGCCGCCGGCAGATTCCCCAACCTTGGGTCCCAACTCTGGTCTAAGGGGCATGGTGCGACAGCATCTACGGCACGATAGCAATGCGTCTTCGATGTATGGGGCATCTGACCATGGATTCCCGCAAGTGTCGGCCGACATGAATGATCAAAATGCTACGGGGCAGCCAGAGCTTACCGCCCGGCCCGACGATGTGACGCCCAAGGAACACGATGAGTTCGCCCGCCATCTGGCTGATGGTGCGCGGCGAGTACGTGAAAGACTGACGACGTACGTGGAGTCTGATAATGAGCGGTCTACGCCGACGACGCCGCTTTCGGAGACCAAACAAGAGCCGGTTGCCCCGCGAGGGAACGGCTTTCCCCTTTTGCGATCCAGGTCCAGCCGAGGCTCACTCTTTGACCGCGGGAGCCGTGATCGTAGCCGATCGAAATCTGAACAGACGCGAGAGCCTCTGCCATCAAATGCCGTCCCGTCGAGTGCCGTGCCGCCGGATGCCGCAGCATCATCTTCGCCCAGCAAGCCACCCGCCATCCCCGCGGAGGAGCTGCAGGATGAAAGGCCCCGCCA
The DNA here is from genome assembly GCA_024340155.1 of Tolypocladium pustulatum. Taxonomy (NCBI): domain Eukaryota; kingdom Fungi; phylum Ascomycota; class Sordariomycetes; order Hypocreales; family Ophiocordycipitaceae; genus Tolypocladium; species Tolypocladium pustulatum. Next base: position 83,611 of record JALHBY010000028.1, on the reverse strand, counting down.
AAGTGAGGAGAGCACTGACGACAAAGCAACACCCCCTGCGGACAAAGACGACAATGTTCACGTCGGCTTGAAGGCCTTCCGTCAAGCACGTCGAGAGCTGCAAAGAATGAAGGAGCTGGAGGTGAACCGAAGACACCAGGCAGCTCCGAAGCCCACGAGCCCGCCAGAACGGTCCATCCCACAACGCATGACTTCGCAAGACAGCGGTCCACCCCCCGCCATGTTCAATAGGATGCCACGAGACGAGTCGAGAAACAGCAGCCGTTCTCGCGCCGGCTCTCGCACTGCTTCGGAGCGGGACAGAAGTGGGTCTGAAACCAGCACTGGCGGTCAAGCCTTCGCCCGTGGCCCTCGCCTTCGCCAGGGATCAGCGACCAAAGAGGATCCGTACGGCCAAACCGGAGCAGGTAACTTCGGCCGGCCGACTCTGAACACGACGAGGGTTATAGGTCTTCCCGGAACGAACATCAAGCGCTCGCCCATCATGCCTCCTCAGGCCTCGCCAATTATGTCGCCAACCGGCATGACGAGCCCTAACTACATCGTTGGTACTACGGACCCTTCGAACAGAAAGATGGGCATGAATCGAGATGATTTGCAAGCGCCGCAAGGACCCAAATCCTCACACGAAGCACAGCCGTACACCAGATCTCGCAACGGCAGCTTGTTGAGTGCGGCTGCGTCGACCCCGAACCTGCATGCCGCCCGGATGGCACCGCCTGTGCCGCCAATCAACCCTCGGCGCAAGACTGGGCACACTGGCATCGTGGGACAGAGTGAAGATTCTCTTAACATGCCAATCCGCGGTTCTGATCAGGTCTACGGCAGCGCCATGTCCGACGACGAGGGAGTGCTAGACATGTATCGCCACGGGGGTCGTAGGATGACATCCGAGGCTGACGGTAAAATGCGACACAGCCCTCCGCGGGGCATGGGCCGGCCGCCTCCCCCGCACGCGAACATGTCGAACGGCAGCCTGCCCGGCGGCATGATCTAACTCAGCACCTGAGAAGGCTGTCGCCCTTTTCTTTTCTCCACCTCTCTTTGCAGTATCTCTCTGCATCTGCGAGGGAAATCTGACAAGACATACAACGATTATACCCACTCGCGTACAAACTTGATATGTTGTACACACTCAACTTCCAGCACATATGACGGCCTATCAATCGCACATCACGGCAGGTCGATACACAATGCTTGGCATCGGCGACTGTCTTTTTGGTCTCTTGGAATTTAGTTGCTTTCTGTGCTTAACTTTCGAACCTTTGAAGTCATTTTGACTCGCGTGCCACCGTTAAAGGGGGATCGAGGCTGGACTGTGATCCACTATTTTGACATTAGCATTGCTCAAGCGAATGGGACAAGCTTTCGAAATATACAGGCGCAAGGTTGGCATGTGAAGGGCCCCGAGTCTCATGGGCTAGGCGAAACAGCCGAGGAGCGAGGCGCAGTGTATTAGTAAGTAGCAAAATAAGGGTTTGAGCAAAATAGTCTTTCAAAGCAAGGCGTGCTTATGTGTCCATACTCGCAAACGCATCCTGATGTTCTTTCAAGAAGTCGTCTTGGACTCGGTTACGAGAGGACTATGGACGTGCTGTTTACATAAGAGTAAACAGATGCCTATTTAAGTTTAATCTCTGGCGCAAAGGGCGCATCTGGCTTAGCAGCTTCTTCAAACGTCCGAGGCAGGGATCTACAAGCGGCTACTTTAATCACCTTAAGCTGTGCGGAGTACGAGTAAGCCGTGTCCTCCCCGCACTCACGTCCAACGTGGGGGCGGAATGCGTGGGACGACGGGAAAAGCAACGCGGGGGGCATGGTGGCTCCTCATCACATTTATTGGCTGCGGAATCGGAGTCTTTGAGCGCTTGAAAGAGACTAAACGTTGCTCACGGCGCGGAATCGAGACACTCTGAACGAGAGACGGCTTATATCGTTACGTTGCGGGGTGAGTACTGTCTGCCATCCTTGCTGAGCGACTCTGGGTCAGAGGAGACTGTCGGGACAAGACAGCATCGAGACACTCCGAGGACCTGGACAAGAGATTTCGAAGATGGCATATATACGGCCCTACAAGCCCTCCGACTCCGAGGCCATGGGCCACATTGTACGTTCCTCCCCCCACAGCTTGCCTCATCGACACCACAGCAACACCATCAACATCATCATCACCAACTAACTCACAAGCGCCACGCAGTGTCGCTCCACCCTCCCCCCATCGCTACAAGGTTCCGAGCCCGTCCGCCGCCTCGCGCCCTACATCTGGACGCACCAGTACACGCACCTCTCCCCCGCGACGTGCTTCGTGCTCGACGACGGCGCCGGCACCCCCGTCGGCTACTGCATCGGCTGCCCGGACGTGGCCGCCTTCTGCGCCGCCTATGACGCCTACGCGAGCGCCGTGCTGCAGCCTTCGCCCGAGGTGCCCGACCTGCCGCTCGAGGCCCGCGACCCGGCCGTCCGGGCGCCGTGGCTCGTCGGTGGGCACGTCAGTGAGACGGCGCTGGTGCAGATGGCCTACCTCCCGCAGCGGCTACTGCTCGACGACAACGACGACCTGCTGCGCGAGTACAAGGCCACCATGCACATCGACCTGCTCGACGAGTGGCAGGGCCGCGGGTGGGGGCGCAAACTCATCGAGGCTTTCGTGGCGAGCGTGCGGCATGTGCAGATGCAGGATGGAAGCGTCAGCAAGGGCATCTGGCTGGGCGTGGCGGCAGATAACGCCAAGGTGGTGCCGTTCTACGAGAAGCTCGGGTTCAAGGCCAAGGAGCGCGCCATTGAGACGTTGTCCATCTCCATGGTGAGGGACTATTAGATTTGTGCTTGTTGCATGCGTTGCAGAGGCAAGACATGACCATGTGCAGCAAGTCAGCCAGCGCGATTGCCTGCGTGAATCAATCAATAAATTTGTTTTGATTTGTTTTTGTGGTTTTAGGGCCCAATCTTGTTTTTGGACGCGAGACTCCTGCTCTGCTCGACGAGAAAAGCATCAGACCAGTATTACATAGCGCTCGCGCGCGGTGCCGAGGAGACTAAGCGGTCGTCCGGTACTGTTGACCGTGGGCCTGACCAATGATATCACAAGGCCAAAAGCCGAAGCACTGGTGTCCATCGAGACCCATAATCCCTCGATCCGTCCGTCGGGCGCCAGAAAACCCCACAACTCCGTGCCGATACAAGAGAAAAAGTTGAGTGTTGCACCAAAAAAGGGTATCGCAGCCGTGGTGTCAGCTCAGAATGTAGCAACAGGCGCCCTGGTAACCCGTACATCGTAAATGAAAGGCCGGAATTCGCTGCAAAACATCCTAGTCATGGCTGGCATAAGGTCGATCCTCTCTACCAGGAAGTCCCTGCCGGGGCATTAGTTTGACACTTCTTTCAGGTCCAGAGTCGGCGAGGCTGCTGCGGTACGCACCTTTTGGACTCGAGGTCGAGGTTCCGAGCTTCGAGACGACGGCCTCTTACGAGGCTGGGCACTGGCTGCATTGCTTGTGGCCGCAAGCAGTGCAGGTGGTGCTGATGACAATCATGCCACCGCACTTGCAGCAGTACTCGTAGGCGGGCATTGTTGCTGGTTGTTCGAGAGGCTTGGGTGGAAAGGTGTTGTTCGAGTGTACGGTTTACTGTGGCTTGCAAGCTCGACAGATAACTTGCGATGGCCTGGTTTGATCAAGTTCGAAGGCAAAATGAATGAGTAAGAGAGGAAAGAAGGTGTAAAGGGGTGCGAAGCAGGAGATGGCAGGCGGCTGTCACTTATAGGCAAGAGGCGTGTGGGCGGGAGTGTGCCGCAGGCAGGAGCAGACCTTCTCGGCTTCGGCCCTACACAACCTCGAGTCGCGAGACCACGGCAAGAAGCGGGGCGAAAGCGACTCGAGACACGGGCGAGGGAGGCTGATCAAGGGACCAGTGAGGACGGCGGGCGATGCATCGTGGACTAGGCCGGCAAGTCGCAGACGAGACACAGTTCGAGAGCCGAAAGGCTAACCGCCGCGGCCGGCGAAGATAAAAAAAAATAGTTGCCATGACGCATTTCTCGCTGTCATGGCCTCGAGGACGAGTGTGGTTGGGCCAGCGGCGCACGCTGGTTGGCTTGGCGCCACTTTGGGTTGCATGGGCCGGTCAGACAATCTCGCTGCGGAACCCTGGAGTGACGCAGATCTGGACGGGGCGTGGGAACCGCTCGCGCGGCTGCATGCCTGCATGGCTGCACGTCTGCCGCCCCTCAGGACAGGTTGGCTGCAGCGAGTCCGCCGACGGGCCTACCTTAGCCTACCAACGTCGCCGCCTAGTGCGCTCTCGACTGACGCCACCCTGGAGCACCCCACGCGAGTCTGGGGATGGACTGACTGATGGGCGACGAGCGACGTTCGTTACTGCATTGGGTGTTGGTGCCATTGTCAAATCGCGTGTGCTCTCAGCGAGCCTCCTCGACGTCGTGCGTCTGTCTGGTCGAGTGGCAGTCGTCCGAGCGGCCCGTCCAGTCGCGGTTGACTTTGGCGCTGATGCGTCTGGCCTTAGCGTCGTTCCCCCGCAAGTTGATCTGGCGTCCGTTGCTGAATCGTCGCATGTTGGTTCCCGGCGGTGATTGGACTGCAAGAGAAAGCAGTCAGCCAGCAGAGAGGAAGCAATGCTGGTCAGTTGCAAAAGCGAAAAGAGGAGTCCCACAGCTGCTGACACCAAGGTAGGCAGCCGTGGTGGGCTCACACAACGTGACGAGAGCCAGGAAGCATACGATGGCTCCCGTGGCTGCGGCAGATGAGGCGATTCCACAAGCTGCCCATGCTGGGTTGGCCGCACGAGCAAGTCGCATCGGTCCATCGCCCAAGCTGCCACCCCCACCGACACGAGGCGGCTCTCGACCCGACAGGACCGCGCGGTAGACTCCGTACGTGGCATGGGGGTCTACGACAGTACGAGTAACGCTGCGCTTGTACCTGCCTGACCTCACGATCCTGGCGCCCGTGACCTTTGTTAACAGTTGCCATCGACAGACCGCCGGCGAAAGCATGGCCACATTGCGTCAAGATGGAAACGACGCACGCATCCTCGATCCCGTACATGCCATTCTTCAACCCCCCGACCTACATTGCGACCCCCGCCCGCCAGGTGGCGATGCGCCGTGAAAACGACCAAGTCCCCGCGCTCGCGCCGTCTGATAGCCTCTGCAGGGATAATTGAAGCGTCGTCATGGCACCAGAGACATTCCTTGCCCAAGTGGGACAAAAAAAACAGCGCCTTCCTTGCACCAGAGACATGTCTTGCCCGACAGCCTCTGCAGGAATAAGTGTACATCTTCGCCGCTTTTCCACCTGACCCGTTCGTCTTCCTCTAATTCTTTTAGCTCTTCCGGTGACCAGTCCCTACCATCCCTCGGGTGGAGAGCATAGTAAGCAGGCAGAATGGGGAATCTATCGTAACACGACTCTGTCACATTAGCAAAACGGAAGCCGCGGGCATGCTTGGGATGCTCGATGGCGTGGTATTCCTGCCGCGTTCTGCGACATATCTCAAAGGGCGGTTCGTCACTATCTTGCGTAAAGTGACGGTCTGGAGATTCGTAAAACGGGTGTAATTTCGGGAGGATGATATCGACTTGAAGTTGGGGGAGGGCAGCCAGCGGCTCCAAGAGAGTTGTCAGGGCGCGTTCATGGACAACGGACCAAGAGGCTCGGTCAGTGTGGTCGATCTCAACCTGAAGCCTCCAGAGACGTCTGAGATTCATCATGGCGGGCCACACCCGGCTCCAAGAGGCCGCCGATGCTCTGGCTTCCGGGTCCGCGACTTCTCCTTCTCCTTCTATTGCTCGGCAAACTTGCAGCTGAAGCCTTGCGGTGACATACAATCTTCTTATGCTATAGAAAGCGTTCGTCACCAGATTCTTGGGAGACGCAAGCCTGGGTTCCGTGAGTAGATGCTCGAGCGTGCTAATAGAAGCGATGTGAAAGATGGCTGTCTCGCTTAAGAAATCGGCGATATCCTGGTACCTGGCAACTATTTTCAGTATATACGAAAGGGGAGACGGGTAGACGGAGTCATAAGATGCACGGATAGGTAGTTCTCGCTTACATCCGTCTGCAGACAAGGAGGACCTGTAGCGGTGTGATTTGAGCATCGCCATCTAGGTTAAATAATAATGCCATTTCGCATTTCCAGTGCGGTCCCCATGACGAGCTTAGGCGAGTTGCCCATGACATGTCTTGGATGGGAGTGTCGCTCAAGTAGGCTGAGTACGGTTCGCGACGCTCAGAGCCATCATCATCACGGCACGGGCTGGGCGTGACGCATCGCGAAAGGCAGAGCGTCCCTTGTCGCCGAGAGACATGGACTGTATCGGGCATCAACAGTGCGTAAATTGCCTGACGGATCTCCGGAGGCGCTTGGAACAGCCAAGCTTGTGGTTGAGAGTCGGACATTGTTGGCTGTGGTCTACGAGCTGGACTGCTTATTTCTTAGTGCGTGTTGGACCACGAGGGGCACCTGCAGCCTTTAATACTCGTGGGCGCGTTGCAGTAAGACCCAAGTCAACGGCAATGGAAGCCTCAGAACTCGCACTGTGTCTATTTCAGTGCGACCAACAACTAGCCTTGGGGGCGGCACGGTCTGGTCCAGATGCATGATCACGACAATCAAAGCCTGTTGGTTCTTGATATGATCCTTCGATGCTGGATTTCAGCCTGCAATTTTAGATATTCCCTACCGTTTGCCACACTCGCATCGAAATCAAGCTAGCAAGGGTGGGCCGGTACGGGCACCTTGACGTGTGGCGGAGACGACTGGATTGTCTCAATGCGCAAGCGCACAAGCAATCTCAAATTGATAGCAGAGTATACATGCAGCGAGGCAGAGGTCCAGAATCCTCGGCTTGTCACGGAGTAGCAACCTGATGAGCGGATTGTGGTACTGCGAAAGAGCTAACTAAACAAGAGGAACATTGGTGGCTGGCCAAGGCCCGCTACTTTCGAGGTCCTGCATTTCCACCAAGGGTCCGCGATCTAGACTTTGATGTCTCATTTCGAACTTCGTCAACCTCCTGCAGCAAGCATGTACCCAAATCAAATCCTCAGGATCACTCCAGCCTCATTGGCAAAGTACCCCTTTGTGAAGAGCTGAAGCGCCATGCCTAAAAATGCCACGGAATCTACTCGTCACTTTGGTTAGGACTCTGGTCCGCCGGCAATTTGTCAAGATCAATCTAGAATGCTGCTTACCTGCGTTAAGGGCACTGTGTATCCTGATAACGCACTCCCAGGAATAGCAACGATCGACACCGGGGATATTCATCGCCCTCGCGTTAACATCAATGGTCTCACCCCCCTGGTTCGTGTGCGTAAACTAAGGCGAGTTAGTCTTGTCTCTGATGATTCGCCAAAGGACCTTACCTCGTGCAACATGGTCTTCGTCAGAGGCGCCAACTGATCCATTGGAGTCAGGTCACTGTGCCCTCGGAGCCAATCGATATACCCAGGCGCCTCGATCATGTTGATATACCCATCGAAAGTTGGCCAGCCAACTTCCTCCTCAAGTTGCCAGAACCAGGTGCAGACATCAATACTGTTGGCGTCTGTGCTAGGTGTATAGTACTTTGAATCTAGACTATTGGCATATTGTGGATGTGCCTGGTAGTCCTTTTCATACCGTTGCATATCGAAAAAGTCTGAGCGCCTCGACATGGCTTTAGATCGCTGGGCTTCACCCGGCCCTCGGATGGCCTGAAGCGTTACGTAGCATTTGCTTTGAAATATTGGAATCGTGAATGCCTCATCCGTCTGCCGCCCTCCCCATGCCGCGTTTGCCAACATACCCTGCGGCGTAAATGTGAAACGATTTGCGTCGCAGAAAATAGCCTGCAGACGAGTTGGCTCAGCCGCCGTGAACCATTGAAGGTTATAGAAGAGCCTTGAGCTCAGAGATGCCCCGAGAATACGTACCACATCTTTGTTACTACCCCTCGCTTGCCACTCTAGGTCTGTCGGTTTCAATTGCGAAGGAGTACGATCAAAGGCAGCTACTTTTTCAAAGGTAGCTAAAGTATTACACTATATATGAGTTTCCGTTTGGTTAGGAGTTTTATTGCTTTGATATAGGGTTCTTACCTTTTACTCGATTGACTTTTGTTTCAAAACTGAGATCCCCAAGCACTAATCTGCTCATATACTGAACATGCGGATTAGCAATCCTTTCGGTTAGTACTTTGACGGCGTTCGCCGCCACATCGATTGCACTTTGAGTGTTGAAAAGTATTCCGCGGCCGGCACCGTTTGGTAAGTTTTCTAATCAAGTCCTTAGCAACTTTGAGAAGCATAGGACAGATGGAAGAGAGAGCACACTTACTACACCCAGGGTCCATGACAAACTGTGGCGTCATTGCTGGTTGCCTTGGATGCATCAATTGTTCTGGCTGCTCCGATTGCCCTGGATCCAACGGGTGTGCTAAACAGCGGACCAGCAAAGCCAGGAAGAAATAGGCAATGACCATGGTGATTAGACCGTGCAATGGATTTTGTACAGGGTTTTGCAGTAAAGTCTTGGGTAGTGAAATGGAAACTTCAATAGAGCCGTCTCAAGTACGGAAACGTGTGGTCTATGTCTGGTCTATATACGTGCTTGACGGGTGGACCTGGCGGACTCACGAGCGCTCATGTTTTCAAGCACCGCATCCCCGAAGTCGCAACCCCAGGGTCGTAATGCCTAGGCATCATCCTGGCACCGGGCAACTCAGCGCCAAACGGCACGGGAATGACTTCTTCGCCAGTCATCCCTCTTACCAACGGGAATTCTCTATAAGAGGTGCTGATGAAGGCAAAATTTCTTTTAATAGATTCAACCCTGTCATCATACTGTACCTGCGGCCCCAAACATGAAACATTGCCACCTTTGGGTCCAAACCACTGGCCATCTGTGATGCGGCATATATGCTCTCAATTGCTCGAGGCACCTCCTACGAGCCATAGAGCGGCCCACAGTGCGGCATCGAGTGCAACTGCAGCTCAACCAACAACCGCAAACAAGTCACCCAACAACAACCATCCAAAAAGTCACTCAACAACAACCATCCATGCGGTGCGGGAAAAACATCGCACACTTTACTCCAAACTTTAGTGTAAAGTGTGCGGTGTTTTCCCCGCACCGCATGCCCATCCAACCTCCAGCACCGCTAAGAACAGGGCCCAACATCTCTTTTTCAATACGTGGCGAGGATGTGGGTCTGAAGCATATTGACTTGGGACTGAGTTGAAGCATAACGGACCTTGCTGTCTTACCAATGTTTCATGCTGTTGGCAATGTCGTCCAGCAGTTGCGTTTATGCCTTGTCACATCGAGGCTCAATCATTTTGGGGCGAGCCCAGCCGTGCCGTCTCGAGTCTTTCCATCAATTGGCCAGTCAGTTCAGGGGGCTATGCTCCTAATGTCTCCGCGGTCCATCGGACGATCATCAGCCTCTTGAGGTGGACCAAGGGACCGGGGTATATATGATCTGGTGAGCTATTTGATTCTTCGCAAGGGCAGACTTCCTCCATACTTCCTCTATCCTTTTACAAAACGTAAGGCCTTGCGGTGTATCTTAAACAACTTGAAGATGAAATTAGCAAAAAGTCTTTTCCTTGCGACCCTTATAGCTCTTTGTTCCACAGAGACGTTGGATCTAGGCGACTTGCAGCAGTATGATCATAAAGCGGTACGTCCAAGCTAAAGTGCACGGGGGCTTTCTCGGCTAGAGCGCTAATAGACTTGGAAGACCAATCCTCCCAAGTTAACTGGAAACGTTATCTGGTTCTCTGGGCCAGATGGCGATGGATACGACGTAGCCTTCTCCCCCGATACTCAGTCTCAAGTCCGAAGCACCCTCGGTGGTTGCGGAAATTCGGCAGACGATTGCTTTAGCAAAGTCAGAGATGTGATCCGCTCCGCCGATGTAGGTTTTGACAACGAGCTTGACAGCCGCCGGCTTGTCGCAAGATTCGCCGCCACCGCGATATTTGGAGCCATCGCCGCGCTGATTGCCAGTCTTATCGCAGTGCAGCACCGACTAGACCACGCCTATGACGGATACGTGGTTCATCTACCGCAAGTCAAAATAAGCGAGGCGACCAAGTTAATACAGCCAACCAACGTCGTCGTCTCTGCCCAGGGCTCTGCCATCATCACAATCACTCCAACTCCTGATCCAACCAAGGTTCAAGGGTAGGCAAGCGGGCCTCCACATTGCTTATGCCAGGGCTAAACTCCCCCTAGATCGCAGACGCCGTCCATCACTCCTATTACGGCGGCGCATGACGACTTCGTCAAGGGCGATCTTAACGTTGTCTTGGACACGGGATTAGCCTCACGTATCGACGGCATCATGCATAGGGTATCTCAAAACTGCGAAGATGGCATCAAGTTTGACAAGGAGAATGGCGGCAAAACCAAGCGTTCTGGAACTAGCTATGGCAGCGCCATCTGCGCGGCCGAGGCTGCCTCCTGGAACGTTCATCGTGGGGGAGCGCTCAACGACCTCTTATACCTTAGCACAGACCGTTTGGCATTTTCGTTCAGAGACGCAGCGGGAGCGGCTAACCGCGCAGCGCGGATTGTTAACACCTTTATCCAAGGCTTTGCTCCCGAGGTCAATGTCTCCCCCGAACTCGCCGAGCAACTGGCAAACGTGTTATTCGCGCTAGCAATAGAAGCCATAACGAACAAGAAGACTCTGGGGCATGATAACCGCATCGATGGTTCCCTCATTACCACTTCTAGTCGCGCGACACCTACCGCCACGGCTACGGGATGCCCTGGCCCGGAAATGACGCCTGTGAGTTATTCTAGTTTTGTCCTGAATCAACGTCATATACTCAGCTTCCATGCAGTTATTATGCGGACAAAGCAACGGAAAGAATGACTGCGATCTACGAATATCTAAGACTCCTGCAGCAAAATCAGTCTGTGAGTCGGTATGTCTAATAAATGCGTTAGCAATGTCCTCATCCGCACTGCTGTATCTGCTTGGAATTAACGCCTGCGTCTCTCATACAAACAGGGCAAATACAAGAATTGCGCATGCGTTGCACCGGTGATACAGTTCGAAAAGCACGTCTCGGATGATGAATTGCAACTACTGCTTCACTTACCCAAATATGCTCCAGAGAAGCCTGAAACTATATGCAACGTCACAAGCCTCAGCGTCATCCCATCCAACGTCTTCTCTTCCGAGAAGAACAATGTATACCACCACTTCTGCGAGAAATGGAATAAGAAAGAGAAACTCAGCATGAGGGTCGACGCCGCGGGCAACAACAAGGACCCGGAGCCACACTTGAACGCTGTCCTAGATCAGCGCACGCCACCGCCGGATCCGAAAGCCTGGGAAGACTGGGAGATGTTCCTCGACTATGCGCTGTCTGATGGGGAGAAGGATTGCCTAGTGGACTGCCAAGAGGCGTACCGAACGCTGGGAGAGGGATGCAGCAACACCGGCGGTGAGTATCCTCTCCGTGACAGAAACTTGATCTTCTATTCTTCCAGAGGCTGACGCGATGAATGCAGGCGAGGGCACTCCAATGGCCGTGACTGGGAAAATTGATGCCGGCTGTGGAGTCTTTAGCTACAAAATCGCCAACGTCAATGCCGTAGCGTACGACTACCAGAAACAAATATGCAACGACAGAAACCGATTTGGCGACCACAACAACGTCGACGAAGGGGACGTGCGTTCGTTTAGCGAAGGGGTATGCAAGAAATATGCCAAGAGGCTCCTCAGCAAAGACGACAAGTCAAAGTTCATCGAGGAAAAAACATTCATGACGAATAAGTTTGGTGTTCTGGAGCTGAATATATTTTGGAAGGACGGTTGTGTTCTGGACGACAACACGCAGAAAGTTGACATATCGAACCCCCTCCGGCAGAGGGATCCGAACCCCGACACCTGCCAAGACTTTCTGTATGATGACTGGAAAAAGTGTAACAATGGTGGTGTGGGTGGAGCTACGCAGGTCGGGTGCCTTGTCTACGAGTTGCAGCTTTGAACCAGACTTTGTGCTCTTCGCTCAGCAGTAGACGGCTCTGCTGAGAGTATTTCAAGTAGTACAGTATTGTCGGCAGGGGAGGGAAGTCTTGTTAGCCGGAATTGCAAAATGTGGTGTGGGCAACGGTCGGCAATGGAATCGGTTTCATGTTGACAAGTAACGTTGGTGGTTTCTCGCTGCCCCTCCCATGCTCGCTTTGCGCCCTTGGAGCCTTCCATCGCATGTGACAGCAGGCAGCCTTCAGGCAGGTAGGTACTTCGAAGGGTAAGGCGAGGCCTGAGGCACGATGCACGCCGACGAGGCCAGGCCACGTCAAAGAGGAGACATTGGATCTCCATCCTACCCCTGTGGCCGCCGTTCTGCAGCTATTGCGCCTAGCGCCGCGCCTCAGGTCATCGATGGACCGCTGCGATGCATCTCCAACGTACGTCAAGCCAGCCAGCAAGGTTGTATGCAGCCACAGATACCACACGATGTACGCTCAAGTTCATGTCAAGGTCTCCCTCCGTGTGCCGTGGACGGCGTTACGGATGGATGCCTGCCAATGAGGCGCTCATAGCCGTGGCCTGCCTCGAGCCTGCGTGGGCTGTGTCTGCCTCCGAGAGACGTCATTGGCTCCTTGGTTTCGCGCCTCAGCCTGAACCCTCGACGACCCCGCTGATGCTGTTTAGTGCCCCCTGGTGCCTGGTGAGGCTCACTCGGCGTCGCAGCCAAAGGGGCAGCCTTGGTGTCTGCCTGAGAGACTGCCACTGGTTTGGATGACCTTTTCGCATCAAGTCAGCCGTGGGTGCGGCAGCATCGAGACTTCTCGATGAGTATGGGTCGCTGCTCAAGATGGGCATTATGCCCTCGGCGACGCCTCTGCGGATCATTTTCCCTCGGGGAGGTGCAGACGCGTGGCCTGAGAGCCCGTTGTGCAGCCTTGCGCCCGCGCTCAGCAAGCTGCCACGAGTCTGATGACGAGGGTATACCTATTTCTATGTATTATGATGCTGTCCAGGACCCTTGAGTCGGAGGCCTAATCGCCGACTCTTTCTGTCATCTGAGCATCTTCTTAAGCGTGGCCAAGTCGCATAGGCACGACATTGTCAAGCTTCTTCTTACCAGCAACATACACAATCTTTGCGATTAGAGTGTATGATTTGCCACTTCTCAACATGGTACGTCATCGTGCAAGCTGGACGCGCACCTTCGTCTAACGTTATGTGCAGAGACTCCCATTTCGCGCCGAGGCTTCGCACAGGTATGAGGAGGGGTTGCCAGAACCTCCCACGGCCAGGTCACAGGTACAAGGCACAGCCCTTCAGCTGCACGCTGTACCAGACAAGGAGGCCATCATTATCAAGGTTCAACCACCCCAGGGCCCGGCTGCAGACCTTCACCATGTGCCCTGTGACATTGTCCTTGTCATTGACGTCTCAGGTAGCATGACTGCGCCTGCGCCTGTCCCCGGCGAGGACGACTCAGAAGACACCGGCCTATCCGTGCTTGACCTCACCAAGCACGCGGCGCTCACCATCATCGAGACCTTGAATGAACAGGATCGTCTTGGCATCGTCACCTTTGGCTCCAAGTCCAGGATTGTTCAAAGCCTAGAGCCCATGACCGACGCCAGCAAGACAAAGGCTCGGGGCAATATCAAGGCAATGCAACCGCAAGATAGCACCAATCTGTGGCATGGTATCCGGGATGGCATCCGCGTCTTTGAGGATGCAGGTCAGAGCACAAGGGTACCGGCGATGATGGTCCTCACTGACGGCATGCCAAACCACATGTAAGTCGCTGGCCAGTTCTAGTACTGCGACTTCACCGTGCCTGTCTAATGAAGGTACTCAGGTGCCCCCCTACTGGGTACATCCCCAAGCTTAGATCCATGCCACCCTTCTCGGCTTCAATACACACCTTCGGCTTCGGGTACCGCTTACGATCAGGGTTGCTAAAGTCACTCGCCGAGTTTGGCGGCGGCAACTACGCCTTTATCCCAGACGCCGGGATGATTGGGACCGTGTTTGTCCATGCGGTTGCTAACCTGCAGTCTACCTTTGCGACGGGGGCAACACTTTTGTTGACATACCCTGCCGATTTGGACATCGAAGAGACAATGGACGAGACGGTCTTGCGGGAGGCCCCGGTGCGCGACGGCTCTAAAGAAGGGGATTGCTTTCAGCTTCGGATCCCGCTGGGTAACTTGCAGTATGGCCAGTCTCGCGATGTGTTCCTGCGCGCCAGGAGAAATAAGGAAATGGGGCCTACGGGAAGCAGCACAGTGACTGCCACCCTGGACTTCAAGAAAACAAGCCCGCTGTCGCAGGATTCCAGGTCCGAGGCCAGACCATTTAGCCTGAACAAGACCGACTTGAGAGAGAGGGGTATTGGAAACAGCGTCATGTCGGTCAGCCGCAGTGTGCTCGACCGGTCCCCTTTGCCGGAGTCGGAGGTTGCCTACCACGAATCTCGAGCTCGAATCTGCAACTATATCTCGTCTTGGTTTCCTCTTCGTCCTGACGGCGAACATCGGGTGATTGCCGACGGAAGAAGAGAAAAGAAGAGGGAGCTCTCTCAGATGATTAGCGAAATCCCAGCGCGTCATTACGACGACGAGCAGAATCGATCGCTAATGGAGGACCTCACCGGCACGGAACCTCAGGGGCAAATCTCTCTCGCCATCAACAACGACAGCTTCTTTACTAAATGGGGGGTGCACTACCTTCCATCGTACTGCAACGCCCACTCACGCCAAATTTGCAACTCGTTCAAGGATCCTGGTCCCCTTCAGTATGGCGTCAATAGTCCGCTGTTTATTGCGTGTCGCGACCGCTTGGATGGTGTGTTTGACGACCTGCCTGCACCAGAGCCGACCCGGCCGAACCACGACGGCTCTGGCCAAAGATTCCTGCCAGTCTCGATGAGCAGATATCGAAATTCTCATGGCGTATGCTTTGCCGGATCCACTCCTGTTGAGCTGTCGTCGGGCAGGAAGGTTCCTATCCGGAAGCTGAGGCGTGGCATGAAGATTTGCACTCCTGCTGGATCGCGCAAGGTTGCCTTGGTGCTGAAGACGCCTGTGCATGGGGAGGTTCTTTGTCGCGTTGGATCGGCAACGGTCACGCCATGGCACCCAATATCGCTTGACGGCAAGTCTTGGGCCTTTCCAGCGCATGTAGCGCAGAGGGTGGTACGTTATACAGGATCTGTCTACTCGGTCATGCTACAGCGTGACCAGAACTCCAGAGCACACGCTTTGCGTGTTGGAGGAGTCTGGGGCGTCACGCTGGGGCATGGGCTTACCAGAGGAACGGATGCCCGAGCACACGCCTTCTTTGGCGACTACAACCACGTCGGCAAGAGCTTGATTGGGCTGGGAGTGGATCGACTTGGCGTCGTCGAGGGCCGAGGTGTCGAAAGGGATGCAACGACGGGCTACGTCTGCGGTTTGCGAGGCAAGAAGGCTGCGGCAGAACGTGGGCTCGAGAGGGCGCCGTTGGCCGGTATTACTCATTGTGTGTGGGAGTTGACACTGCATGAGACGAGGGCGAAGGGAGTTGTCCGCGCAATGCGGTTGTAGTCGACTTGGTCGTAATGTAGTCTGGTTGCGATCTCCCGCCGTCTTCCACCTCTTGTCCAGACAGTTGATGTACAATGCAGTTCCCTGTTCCTGCCTCCGTCTATTCAAGACGACTTATTCTCGCGCAAACAATCCCGCCATGCCCATTCCTGTCCCGACACACATGCTTACGACACCGAGGTCTCCGCCCTCGCGCCGCAACCCATGCACCAGCGTACTCGTCATGCGCGCACCCGTCGCCCCTAGCGGATGACCCAGCGCAATGGCGCCGCCATCAGGGTTCACGCGGCCCTGCTCCCACGCCTTCTCGAGGCCCAAGGCGCGCAGACAGTGGATGGCCTGACTGGCAAAGGCCTCGTTGATCTCCCAGCGGTTGATGTCGTTGACTGACAAGCCATGCTGGGCGAGCAGGCGAGGGATGACGATGGCCGGGCCGATGCCCATCTCGTCGGGGGCACAGCCCGTCGTCAGGGCAGAGACGAAGCGGCCCAGGATGCGGTCCTGCAGGCCGAGCTTCGTTGCGGTGCTGCGGCGCATGAGCAGCGTGGCAGCCGCGCCGTCGGACACCTGGCTCGAGTTGCCGGCGGTCGAGGTGCCGTCGGGCTTGAAGGCGGGCTTGAGCTTGGCCAGCGCCTCGGCAGATACGGTGTCGCGGATGCCGTCGTCGCGTGTGACGGTGATGGTCTGCGCCTCTCCAACGGGCGCGCCCTGCTTGTCCACCTCCTGGAAGCGCGTCGTCACGGGCACAGTCTCCTCATGGAAGCGACCGGCGGATCGGGCCGCCGAGGCGCGGAGGTGGGACTGGGCGGCGAAGGCGTCTTGGTCGGCGCGCGAGACGCCGTACCGCGCGGCAACGTTCTCGGACGTGAGCCCCATGGGCATGACGCAGTCGCGCGCATCCTTGACGGGCGAGTCCTTGAGCGCGGGCCACACGTCGACGGGCACGGCCCGGCTGCCGTAGTTGCGCGTCATGCTCTCCATGCCCGCGCCGATGCCGACGGCAATCATGCCCGTGCGGATCTGCGCCGCCACCGTGGCGATTGCCTGCAACGACGAGGCGCAGGCGCGGTTCACCGTGTAGAGACACGTCTCATTGGGGAAGCCGACGTGGTTGAGGGCCATGCGCGCGGCCTTGGAGCCGCCCAGCTCGGAGAGGACAACGCCGACGGCGACGTCGTCGACGGGCACGTCGGGGTGGCGCTCGCGGGTGGCGCGCAGGACCGTCGCGAGGAGCTCCTCCGGGTAAGCGTCCTTCAGCTGGCCCTTGTAGGCGCGGCAGACGGGCGTGCGCAGCGCGGACAGGATGACAACGTCGGCGGGCGACTTGGCGAGCAGGGCGGCGAGGCCCCGAGGCGGGAGGGCGCTCATGCTTTGGTTTGCTGCGGCTTGCCACAGGCGTGGCAACAATTCCAATGGCGTGTTGTGAGGAGAGAAGATGTGAGGTGAGGGTGAGAGGCGTGCAGTCGGATGAAGTCGAGTCGGATGGAGGCTCACGCCCGAGCGGCTAAGACCTCTTCCAGGTTCCGCCCGCCGCCGACCATTGCCGGCTGCAAATCCCGGGGGTCCCGACCCGACGCCGTTCCGCTGTGGGGTCGCTGCTAATTTCCCCGCAAACCAGCCCCCTGGTTAGGGTAACCTGGTGCCGGTTGGTTGGGCTATTCTAGTGTTCGTCTTGAGGTCCTCTATTGGGCCCGTTGAGGATGTCGTTGCAAATACGGATGGAAAGTTTGTCACGGACGCGAGATGAGATATGCAGCCACGCACGTATCAAGGAAGCTATGTCGTGAAAGAGACTCTTGCTAAAAAGGAGATACAGTACTCCGTATTCGTTGCCAGACCTCAGTAGCTAATTCCAACTTTCGCTTTCATCAGCCCACATCCCTCCCCTTAACGTTCAGCTCAACAGCCTTCCACCATTGCGAGCCACGAGGCTGTACTTTGCGCCGAGCGAGCGTTCAGTTCGCCTGCATTGAACCCAGTCAGCCAGTCCCTCATGACTCACTCGGGCGGCGTGTCCATGACGGGCGGAGCGTCGTCGTTGCTGTCCCACGACAGGCGGCGCTCGTTGGACGGCCGCCATTCCCTGTCGCGCTCCGCCAGCAACGCCTCGACATTGACCATCTCTCCCATCCAGTTGGACACCATCATCGGCTGGACGTGACTCACCTCGATCGCGGCGCTCCCGCCGTTGATGGCACCCGCGGCCCCGAGCAGGTCGTCGAGCAGCGATCCGCTGCGCTTGATGGGGGGCACGGGCTGGCTGCCGGTGCTGGGCGCGGTGCGGCCGCCGGCTCCTATCTTGTCGGCTACGGCGTTGATGACCACGGGCGCGAACGTCTTGGCTGCCTTCTTGGCCGCGTCGAGCGCCACGGGGCCGATCTTCTGCACAACCGTCTTTACAAAGTCGAACATGCCCTCGGACTCGCTCTCGGCCGACTGCGACTGCACCCTGAGCCGGGCGAGCTTGTCCTTGGGCAAGGTCATGACCGCCTGCAGCGCCGTGTCGGCCACGAGGGCCCGCTTGAGCAGCACCTGCGCCTGCGGCACCTTGGAGCCGCTGGCCGCGGGCATCGACTCGGCCCCGATGGCGCCAACGACCTTGTTCAGCAGCTTCGGCGCCAGGTTCGCGACAGCCGACTTGGCCGCCTGCGTGACGAGCGGCTTGGCGACCGAGACGGCCGTCTTGAGGACCGGGCCGAGCCAGTCGAACGTGCCCTCCTCGCCGGCGAGCGGTCGCGTGTCGCTGAGGAGGCCCGTGACGAAGCCCGCCTCGGGACCGCTCAGGACGGACTCGGGCAGGTTGCCGACGTTCAGCGGCATCGGCTCGAGCGTGGCCTCCTGGTGCTCCTGGCGGTTCTGGCCGGAGGCGGCCTTGCCCCAGCGGTCCAGGGCAATGTCCAAGGCACACTCGGTGAGATGGGGCGTCATGACGGCGGCCAAGGCGTCAACCTTGGGCGCGTTGGCCTTCCAGCTGCTCTCCATCTTGGCGAGGATCTCTGCCCGCTCCGGCACGTCCGGCAGCAACAGCACGGCCTGGAGCGTGGCTTCGGCGAGCAGGGCCCTCTCCGCTGCGCCGTTGGCCGCTTCAAATGAGCCCTCGGCCATGTTCTGCGCCTCGGCGACAGAGCCGAGCAACGCGCCAGCCGCGGCGCCGACGAGCCCGCCAACGGGGCCGAGGAGGCTGGACGCGATGGGTATGGTCTTGGAGCCCACACGCGCAATCGACCTGAGCACACTGATGAAGCTCTCCTCGCCGGCCTCAGTAGGACCGGTGCCGCTGCCGCTGCCGCTGCCCTTGCCAACGACGTCCACAAACTCCATGCTTGAGGCTGTGCCAAAACTCGACTGGCTCTGGTTGAAGAGGCTGATGAAGGCGTTGTAGTTGTTGCCGTAGCGCCCGCCAATCGAGTTGCCCGAGTTGCTGTCGACGCCGCCGCCGCCATAGCAGTGGGTGCCGATGGAGATCAGGTTCGAGCCATTTCGGCTCAGGATGGCGGCGCCGGACTGGCCTGGTATCAGAGCGCTCAGCATCAGCATTGCCCCGTTGTGCGCGTCAACGGGCCACATATGCCTTGTTATGCCAACTCACCTCCAAAGGTCGAGACCTTGTATTCAATCATGTGGCGCGTTTGGGTGCCAAGGTCATACTGCGTCCTCTTGAACTGCTCGTACATCTGTGCCCCCCTCTCCTCTCGGCCCCCCTTGGTGAGCGACTTGTCGCCGGGGTAGCCCACGACGCCGAGCAGGGTCGTGTCAGACTCGGGCGTGTCGATGAAGCTGAATGGCCGCAGGTTGCCTGTGAAGGGCCGGTCCATCTGGATGAAGGCCACGTCGCGGGGGCGGTTGTTGACGGCCTGGGTCCACTCCGCCGTGGCAGCGATAGCCGTGCCATAGCGCGACTGCACGTCTGGGCCCTTGACCGAGTCGCGCCCGTCGTAGCCGATGTAGCACTTGATCTGCGTCGCGGCACCGAGGCGGCTGCCCCAGTCGAAGACGACGTGGCCGGCGGTGACGAGCAGATCTGGGCGAATGAGCCAGCCCGAGCCCATCATCCATACGGACGCGCCCGTGTCTTTGTTCACGAAGCAGGACTGGATCTTGACGATGGCTAGAAAGGAGGGCATTGAGCTCAGCCGTTTGGTTTCTCATATTTCTGTGGGGGACCGTCTCCAGGGACTTACAGCGATACTTTCCTCCGTCCGCAAGGTCCCTCTGGTCGACCACGACGCGGTCATCGTCTTCAAAGGCGGACTCGTCTGCTCCCCTGCGTCCGTCGTCGGGGAGGCGGGCAGACTCCGCCGGCTGGGTCGACGAAGGCGGGTCGAGCTTCCAGACGGCAGCCCGGCTCGAGGCGCTCGTACCATTCATGGCGGCCATTTTGCTAAAGTATATGATAAATGTTCAAGTGGGAGTTTGAAATCAAGAGTGTCGTACAGTCCTATCAAGCGATGTCGGCAGAGGCTATGCGAAGAGATGAAGTAGATGAAGCTGTTGTTGGATTTCAGCAATTGAGCTCGGATCGTGGCCTCCTTTTATACTTGAGCTTGGTCGAAACGCACTTGTCTTTGACATGGCCATTGGCATCTTCAGCAGTCCTCGAATTAGCATCACGGTCACTCCGTGAGAGCAACAGCGAGATTCTTCAGCTTCGACGACGAAGACATGCCCGCAGCCAGCCACGCTGCAGCCCGAGTCTCCCTTTTCGTCGACGACTCTCCGCCATGTCTCCATCAGCTGTACCCAAGATGGACATGTTTTGCAGAGATCGGCCCAGCTAGCCATGTGAAGATGGGACAACCAACCGCCAAGCCGGCGCCCAGCCAGTTTGGGCATTGGAACCGAGGTCATGAGAGCCGTCTGCGATACGTCGCGCCGTGGCAAATCGACAGCGTCGCCCTTGACCTTCAATCCGAGAACGAAAACGTTCGCCGTCGAGGCCTCCTCACCGGTGAGGCTTGCGTCTCGGTGCCGTGTGCGGACCAGAAAACATGCAGGGATACCACTCAGCCAAACTAGACAGCGCTAATAGGATCTGCACCTAAATGAGATAATATTTACACATCCCTGCCAGGGGACCCAAGTTCGCCGTCTTGCAGTAGTTCACCCCGTCCATGGGCGCCAGATGGGGACGGGCCGTAGAGCGTCGCCGGCTAACTATGGAACCACCGGCCTTCTTGTGGCCTAGCATGTCTCAGCGGCCCGGCCGGCAGTTATCAGTCTCAGCGGTCATACGTGGTTTCCCCTGCCCCTGGAAGTCGAGCCGGGAGCCTGGGAAGGGCCGACCACGACTTTGCTTCAGCTGGTCCCAAGTCCGGGACATTGCTGCATTTAGCCGTTCATGCGCGGGGACGGCGCAGTGATTGGCTGCAGACAGCATCTGGGAACCGGGGATGAGCTCCAAAACTACCGAGCCTGGACTCTTCTTTGGCCGAGCTGAGACCAAATGCGCCCACATGGGATGCGCAAGCCTTCGGTCTCGCCGTTGAACGAGGAGATCGGAGCAATCACAACTGCTGACTTCATAATGCCACCTTTTGATTGGGTATAAGTAACACGACGAAGTCAACTATAATCACTCATCTTCAAGACTTTGCTCTCTAGTCAACTCCCTCCATATCCCAAGTCGCCTGGACTGCTACCAACATGTCTGCCAGGATCCTCAAGAAAATTAAAGGCTGCAAGGACTTCCCCTCTGACGCCTCCCACGTCGCCGACGGCAAATATGCTATCCATTGCGATGACGAGCGTATTCTCGAAGCCGAGGACCCGTCTGTAAAAGCCGAAATCTGGTTCAAAACCGCCGTAATAAGTGCGGCACCCGGCGATCATTGACACTGGGCTAACAAGATGATAGGCCCTCGACCTCGACACCATCCGCAAGATTGACCGCCTGCAACTCATCGCCGAGTCTCACGACCAGGGGTATGCAGACGTGCCCTCGGCTGGCAATTGGACTTGGTTCGAGCTAGCCATTCTGGAAAACGAGTCGGCTTTTGCGCCACGCACCAGAGATGGCGTCGAGCTGGTGTAAAAGAGCCACGACAACCGCTTCCTCCGAGACGAGTATGGCTGGGTGCGCGGCCTCGCCGACGATGGTGTATCATGGCTACTTACTGACTGGTGCGACCTTTAGGCTGAAGGAAAGGAATTCGAGGAGCAGCATGATTTGCTGCGCGTGCTTGAGGTGTGAACAATGCCCCTCTGCCAGGGAGGTATTTCGTTCTGACTCAGAGTAGGACGGGAATGTCATTGCGGTCCGGCTCTGCGCCCGCTTCCCAGGCTGGGAGATCCATGCCCGCAAGGGATATCTCACCATTGAGATTGGAACCGAAACAGGTAAGCAGCTAGCCACGCGTGTATACTGGTGCTCAGTCCACTAACAATGCTTCACTTGCAAGTCGACCGTGACCCGCCGCCGCCGTACGGCGAGATCGTCTCCAAAGTCGAGAACATTCAGGAAGTCTTTAACCAAGTCAATGCTTCGATTCAGTCTGGCTTCCAGCCCAGTCTCCCGCACGGCCTGCACAGCGCCGAGCTTCTGAGCACCGGCGGCGACCGGCCTCTGCGAGTCCTTTCCCTCGGTACCGCCGCTCTCTTGCCCAGCAGATGGAAAGAAACTGACGTACAAGACAGATGGCGGCGGTGTGCGCGGTCTCTCTTCTCTTCACCTCCTCAATGCCGTTATGGCGCGCGCCGCGCCAGGTAAGAAGCCTTGTGAGGTGTTTGACATGATCGGCGGCACCAGCACAGGCGGGTATATTGCCATCATGCTCGGCCGCTTGCGCATGAGTATCGACGAGTGCATTCAAAAGTACCAGGAGTTCATGGTCCAGATCTTCAACAAGGGAACCATCAAGAAGACGGCCGACTTTTTGGTCAACGGCCAATTCTACGACAAGGGCGTTCTTGAGACACTTATCAAGCAGCTTGTCAAGGGCAAGACGGGTGACAGCGAGGCCAAGCTGCTCGAAGAGGGAGGCCAGCCGGCGTGCAAGGTGTAAGTCAAGCTGCTACGTGACTTGGCTCACTACTTACTTCTGTGTGTAGCTTCGTGATGGCTGTCTGCCAGCAGGCTGCTAACAATCGCGGCCCAATGTTCCTCCGCTCGTATCAAAATAAACAGGAAATGTCTGCTCTGCCTGACATTAAGATCTGGGAGGCCGCCCGAGCAACTTCAGCTGCCCCAGCGTACTTTGAACCCATCCAGGTGGGCGAATACAAGCTCGTCGATGGCGGTCTGGGTGCCAACAACCCTCTGGGATGGTAGGTCCTCGCTGTAATACACGCACTACGAGCCAACCCTGATCTCACAAGTACACAGGCTCTGGACCGAGCTTCTTGCCGTTTTCGGACCTGCCCGCTCTACGTCGTGCTTCCTCAGCATTGGTACCGGCATGCCTGCTAACCAGGCCATCGTCGCCCCCGAGAAGATGGGTTCTCACGCCGTCGAGGCATTCTTTGCCGCAGCAGCCTGCAACACCGAGCTCACGCACATTCTCTTCCAATCCCTCGTCAACGCTTTTGCGCCACTGCCCATGGGTAAAAAGTACTGGCGCCTCAACGTCGGCGAGGAGGTTCCCGCCTGGGATGAACAGAAGCGCACTTGGTACGTGCTGAAGAAGTACACGCTCCACCACATCGACGACTACAAGGATGTTGGCAAGCTTGACGACGTGGGCGCGCTCAAGGTGCTCGTGGAGATGACAAGCAAGTATATCAAAGAGCAGGACAATGTTATAGGAGAATGTGCTAAGTCCCTGATGGCGAAGTGAAATGGCATAGCGGCTTGATGAAGATGACATATGGGAATTATCTACGAATTCCTCACGTCTAGCATTTGATATTTCTACAGCAAAAGTTTTTACCTGATTTTTCTACCCAATGGCCAATAGCCGCTGACATGGCTTGTGACTGACATCATGATTGCTAAATGTGCTTGATCATCAAGCTGAGACGGTGTAAGCCGGTCTCACCGCATCTCTGTAGGTTAAGATCACAAGTTCATGCTATTTGGGAATCAAGGTTCCATTTACGACGCGCATTCCACCGACGTTTTGTTTTGTCAATGACTCCCTTGCTCCTTGGTCACGAAGCTCGCTGGCTTCCAGCTCGGTGACCAAGACAAAGTCGTACTGAAGTAGCCTCGTGGCCGGAGAAACGTCATGCGTCTCCGCCAGCCCCTCGACGTCAGACACAGTCCCGAGATCCACGATAAGGGACTCCTTGACCCCGAAAACAGCATCTGATCGTTCGTAAGGGTCACCGCGGAGGTACAAAGCTCTGCATGAGAATGAGAAGGAGCGGCGTAAACGCTTTCATGGAAGACTTACGTGACGAGTCGGTCGAATCCGGGCTTATCAAACATGAAGTGGAAGTGACTCGGCCGGAACGGATGGCGCTGCAACTTCTCAAGGAGCTTCCCCACCGGACCATCGCTCGGAATTGGATACGGCACCGGTACTATGGCCTTGAAGTAAAATGAACCCCTCTCGTCGCTTTGGACTACGGCGCGGCCATCCGGGCCCGTGCGAGCAGCATATTGGACATCGTAGAAGCCTTTTGAGTCCGTCTCCCAGACATCAATCTTGACGTCAGGAATAGGCTTGCCTTGGGTGTCTTTGACGGAACACACCACCAACATCGGCTCGCCCTCTGGATCATGCGAGATGGCAGCTCCGTTTCTTAAGGGCTTGGCATCGTGGGTATGGAATGGACCCAAGACTGTGCCTTCTGTCGACGCCAGAGGCTTGGGGTGATCAATCGAGTCGACGAGCAAAGAGAGGCCGAGAATGTCGGACAGGAGAATGAACTCTTGCCGGACATCGGTGCATATCTGGCCCACCTGTGTGAGAAACTGGATCGCAGACTCCCATTCCGACGTGCTGAGGCGCGTCTCCCGCGCAAAGTCGTGCAGGTGAGTGACGAGCCTCTCAAGGAGAAACCTCATGCGTGGGTCCTCGCATTTGGAGTTGATTGCGACAACATTGTCGGTTATGTTGTCGATGGTCAAATCTTTTAGTGGCGGTACTGACGAGTCCATTGTGAAAGTACGTAGTGTTATTGGCATGAAGATTGCGGCAGCAGCTTCAATGTCGATGATAGTCTTGGTTGCAGCCGATGGGTGATCAACTCCAAAACATGCGTGATTCAGAATGTTGCAATTCGAGGAAGCCCAATTGAAACTGGCCAATTTGTCATTTCAAGCATGGGCCGATGATGATGACCGATCATTATGTCAGGGTTGAGCGAGAATGGTTGTAATCAAGGTCGCTTCCTTACCTCCGCATTCTCCCCGGTACCTCCGCAGGTCGCCGATGGTGCTACGGAGCCATCGGGGCTGCTCCTCGACCCTGCGGTACCCGCTTTTCTGGCATGAATTCTGTTGCATGTGGGAGCAATGTCCTCGCGGCTATTCACCCACGGGCGGTTAGGCAGCGGGACATGAGTGTTGCCCTTCATTCGATTTCATCGTCGTTACTGGCACGAAGCCAATGACTGGCTTTGATGGGGAGATCTTCGACTGTACAAGACAAACTTGTGATGGTGTCCTACGATACGTAGTAGTTCCTTTACCGGTTGAGTGCTGCGTTGGCCGTCAAGTTGGAACCAACACAATTCAGGTGGCATTCTGACTGTTCTCATCTCAACCACATCCGGTCTTCGCTTCTCAGTCGACCATCTCCCTTTTGGTCCTTCGTTTTTCTCTCAATATTCTTCTCATCCATTTTGTCTTTCCAAGCCCGTGACCGAATCTTACCGAGGATGACAGCTCGACAGGATTCTGACGATCTTGCATGGGACCGGAGCGACGAGCGCTGGGCGAGGCAATGGAGCAAGTCCGATCATCCTCAGCGTGTCGCCAAGTCGTATCTTTCACTGAGAAGTTATTCGAAAAGTCCGCAACCTTGGTCACTCCGTTGATTATTGACGGCTTCAATGAGCTCTATCCCGTACGCATTGAGGGTCTTTGCGCCAATCTTCTCGTTCGATTGCCCTGCCCCAACCAGGCAGTGTTTCCTGAAGAGAAAACGCTTGCGGAAGTCGCAACTGCTGCATGCATCAGGGCGCGAGGACATCTGGTCAGAGCCTTCATTATCGGGGCAGCTGGTCTTCAGCTGAGGTGGTTTTGCAGCTGCTTCGTAGTTGATAGGATGAGCCGCGGAAGTCTCTCGTCCCTAGCAAAGTTTCGTCTCGAAGGGGTGTGTACATACAATTCAGTCTCCGACTTCAACGGCACCGGAACACTAAGGGCGCTATTCACGACCCTCTAATCAATGTGCGTAAAGGCGAGCCTGATGCGAGAATATCTAGCGGCAACTTTGACTAGGATGAACAGGCACTCTCACTTCCTTGCATGTTTCTCTCCTCGGTTTTTTCAATGCAGCGACTTGTTTGGACGGCAGAAGCTTCAGCCTCTCCACATCAGGCTGCATCCACACTGTTCCCAAACAAGCGCTCGTCGAGGGTCCTCTGGAAAGTATATTCACGCGCCCAAGAATTGCGTGCTGCGTAAGCTAGCTGGAAGTCACCCATGTGTGTAGACAACTTCAGACCGGTCGAGGCGGCCCTGCTCCATCAGCTCGCGTTCCTCGGTCTTAATTTGCCGGGTAAAATAGTTCCATTCCTAAGGTATCGCATGACACTACCTCACATGCAAGCAGAGGAGTGTTCAGAACGCATATGAGAGTGATACCAACATGGGTTATTGTCTTTAGTACACTGTATTCCCGTAAGTGTTTGTAGTGAAGAAGAAATGCTTTGCGAAAGCACCTACCGGAGCATGTCCGGGACATCCAATCCCCCATTTAGCAATCCTATATCTTTGTTTCCCGTCGCGGAGCCCATTCTTCCATTTTCTTATTATCCTGCAGTACTGTTCGTTAACGAGGCAGGTCTATATTAAGGTAGAAATTAGTACGGCTCCGTTATGCTCACCATAAGCCAGGTCAGATTCCTACTTACGCCGCCAACAGCTCCGGGAATCGCTTTTGCGAAAAACTCCCGACTAGGTTCGTCTACGGGAGGGTAGCTTTTTGGGTCGGGCCAGTCCCCGGATGGTGGTAGCTCGGGCCATGGGACATTAGGCCCGTCCATAGGACTACCTAGGGCGGCATTGGAGAATAAAAGGGAGAGAGTATAGACGCTATACCTCATTATCAAGATAGCAAGAAGACCAAGGACAAGCTAGTATAATGCGAAAAGAGGGAATAGAGAGAAGGTTCGTAGCTGAAGAATTTTATAGACATTGCGACCCTGTCTTGTTGGTAGTAAATAACGCATACCGCATACCCTGTTGCGCCTTGGTCACGCTGCGACACTCGCCACCAGACGGTTGGCAACCAACAGTGTTGCCGTGCCAGGTATGAAGCAGTTATTAGTTAGGCAATTGTTGCTCTAACCACCACCAACGACCGGGCAAGGTGGACCTTGTTGAGCGACGGGATAGCGTGGTCTTACAGATCCTCCGTATCTTAAGGTAGTTGCCGGAGGGAGTTAGGGGGCTTACAGCGGGAGCCGTAGTGGGTAGTAGGGGGTATTGCCGATGAAGGACCCCCCCTCTCCGCCCAATTGGGAGCCCCCTCTCCAGTGTCTGTACGTACCTGTGCCTCTATTGGGTTCCTGAACAAGGCACCCAGCGCGGGCGACCGCGACTAATTTCAAAGCGATTCTCGACGTGGCACCCATCACTAAGCAGGTCTTCATCGGTTTGCGAATTGCTATAAAAACAGCTTAACCCCTACTTGGCCATCGCCATGGTACGCACCCGGGCACAGGAACGTGCTGACTCGAGCAGCCACCGGGGGCGAAAGGACCCCGTCATCCCATCCCAGGATCACGAACTCTGTCTCGCAGCAAACAACTCTGGCAAGCATTATCTACAAGAGCCAGCTCGCTTTCCATTCAACGCGATACTGTCAGACTAACTAGTTTGATTAATGGGCTCCCAGCCGTACCAGATAACTTGCAGGGTAATACTGAGCTTGCTGGTCAGGCGACATGGGAGATGAGGTCTACCGGATGCACAGTGCCTTGCAAAGCCCGAAGTGGGGGGAAACGACGATGGAAGCCAACAAGACTTCGGCCGACCTTGTGCGCGGTTTCGAACCACAGCTATTTCAATCATTTGGACAGCAAATCCAATGGCATTGCTCTTCTGTTCTTTGGTTGGGCATACATCCTGTGCACGGTCCTGCTCGAGAGACAAAACGTCCCAATGCGCTACAGAGACTTCCCACAGAACGCGGCTGGGTGCGGAAGCA
The DNA here is from genome assembly GCA_024340155.1 of Tolypocladium pustulatum. Taxonomy (NCBI): domain Eukaryota; kingdom Fungi; phylum Ascomycota; class Sordariomycetes; order Hypocreales; family Ophiocordycipitaceae; genus Tolypocladium; species Tolypocladium pustulatum. Next base: position 55,781 of record JALHBY010000028.1, on the reverse strand, counting down.
ATTATGAAGAGCAATGCCTTGTGGTAGATGTTGGGAACGTCACCAATGAGGAATATCGCTGGTGGACATCAATCCTCTCGCCGGGCCAAGCATGGTAGTCTGGCAGCCCAGAACAGCCGGTGTGGGCCATCGCATACATAGGCAACCTCAAGTTTCGAGTTGTGGCACAAATCACGTCGGGGTCGCCGTCACCAGGTCCGCCTTCTAGCACACAGGCTGTTTCATTTCTTTCCCGGTTTGCTTCCAAGTATAATCTGGAGAGTCAAGCGCTGCTGTCGCTTGCAATGGCTCTGACACTCCCGCTCCACAATGAGACAGGGTCGATGGTGCAGCTACCAAAGCCATTCCTCGTCCGACAAGACACCAAACTGGTTTCTCCTTCAAGCATCGACCGAGAGTACAGCAACCTAGCCCGCTACATGACTCTAAGTTCGAACCCTATCTTCCTTTCGTCAACACTTTGGGCCATCTTTTGGGAGCCGGGGGTGGATTGCAACTTGGTCAGCCCCTGGCGTGACCCGATAATTGAGGTCATCAAACCATTGATCGATAACGATAGCCTTGAGATGCTAGGTCATGTCCTTGCGCTGCGCCGACCAAACATAGCGCCTCTTTGGTACGGAATAGCTGCCTGTGGTCACACGAAAACGGTCCTTGCCATTGTTCCCTTCCCCCAGACTTTGCATTCTCCTGTGCCTTCACGACCGATCCCTGAGGTTGCCACCTGGACGGGGTCTCCCCAATCATTCCTGGATCTCCCTGGGTCCGGTCCTTACGTGCAGGAGAACTACCAGGTGGCTCGAAAAGATGTGTGGCGGTTGCGACATGCGTTCTGGGATGTTGAACCGGAAGGTGTTCCGTTTCGAAACCCTCCGACTTGCCCTTGGCCACCATTTGGTGTCATGGGCGTCGAGGGATTGGAACTCCCAGTGCGCGCCCACATCCACTGTCAGAGGCATCAATGGGTCTATACTCGATGGACTTGGCTCTTTAATGATGGGATTGAGTTACTGGATGAACCTTCCACGCGACATGAGAGTTGGCTTGGGGTTGAGAGCGAATCGCCCCTGAGGCCTCAAGACTCACTCCCGAGACCAAGCTACTCTACAGATCACGCGGCCTCAGAGAGGGCTGTTGGCGACATATTTCGATGGGCTGCCACAGAAATGGAGGAAACTGGGAGAGACATATATACACATCCTTGGGTCGAGGCGCTATCTGACTTAGACATGGGCGACGACTACGAAACTGATGTTGGGTCGAACAGTGGGACAAGGTTCTCCGACGATTTTCGGGGAAGGGTGGAGGACTGGGCTAGAAGTGTGGAAACCAGCAATCATCCGTGTTTTGGGCTCGTGGCAGGCGATAAATTCCCATCTCACCGCGGGGAAAATAAACGGCTCTTACTTCTATTTCCTGATTCCTATAATGAATAATGGGGCAAATCTGAATGCGTTTTGAGCTAATAGGAGCGCACTCAGGTACCTATTCAACCAGAACCTGCAGCCGACAAACCCATCTACTACGGGGCGATTACGACTGCGGAACACGAAACGCTTGTTTGAAATCCACAATCGCCCTGGATGGCCACAGCGTGCGTCTACATGTAGCATGGAATCAAGTCGATCATCTCCCTCTTCTACTTAGCTGCTTCTCACACAGCTTCAAATGCAGATTTGAAGGCATCGCCAAAAGGAGAAAAAGGTCTCAGTGGCCATTGACGGCTGCGAATAAATCGATGAGCCGGCACGACAGCCGCGACGCCGTTCAGGCAGCACATGCAGAGTGCAAGTGTATGCTCCCAAGATGTATAAATACAATACGCGTGTCGCTTCAAGGACGCTTGCCACCGTACTCGAAGGCTAACTATCAGCGAATGCCACTGCTGCCGCTTACACGTCACTTGTCACAAACACCCAGCCAAGGGCAGTAGACGTCGTCATGGGGCGCAATTCAAAGGACAAGACACCGGGGCCGGTGGCCAACATCCTGCCTCAGCTCTCTGACCTACAATGCTTCACCGAGACGCAGGGCGTCATCACGACGAGTTCGTACCGCCTCGTTGCCGTGCGGCTACTTGAAGCATGCTAACGGCCCAAACCCAGTCATGATGGACCTCCCCGAGGGACCCTGGCCCGGTCGCTTCTCGTCTGCTCCAGTTGCGATGCGATGGACCGATGCGCATATATAGCGCCGGCGACATCCTGCCAACGACCTTAGCATCCCTGCCTGCCCAGATTCTGCAAGGCGAAACTCCTCTTCCTGCGAGCGTCGAGCCTAGGAGAATCTCAGCCAAGACTTTCGACAGGAAGCAGACTCGCCATGGCTTCTCTCAGACAGCTCGCAGCTGCGCTGGCCATTGCTGCGCCGGCTGCCACGGCGCTGTATACCAATGGCTCCGTCGTTGCGCCATGCGACTCCCCCATCTACTGCCACAGCGAAATCCTCAAGCAGATTGAGCTGGTCCAACCGTTCAGCGACTCCAAGACGTTCGTTGGCATGCAAGTGCCCGTCTTCCTCAGTTCCCATGCAAGCACCCCGCCACTTACACCACCAAACCCAAGGCCAGCCCTCCGTCCTCTCGAGAAGATCCAGGCCGCCTTCGACAAGCTCGACAAGCCGCTCAAGAATGACACGGCCCTCAATGATTTCCTCGGCAAGTACTTTTGCAAAGCCGGCGGCGAGCTCGACGATTTGCCTAAGGGCCAGCTCAAGACGGACCCGCGCTTCCTCGACAATCTCAACGACGCCGTCGTCAAGGAGTTCGTCGGCAAGGTCATAGACATCTGGCCCTAGTTAACGCGCTCGTACTCGGGCTCGTCGACCAACTGCTCCGACTGCCCCAACAGCCTCGTCCCAGTGAGCCGCATCTTTGTCGTTGCCGGCGGCCGCTTCCGCGAACCCTACTGCTGGGACTCGTACTGGATTGTTGAGGGCCTGCTGCGGACTCGCGGCTCCTTCACCGAGATCGCCAAGAACACTAACGAGAATTTCCTGGACTTTATCGACAAATTCGGTCTCGTCCCCCATGGGGCGCGCATCTACTACCTCAAGCCAAATGCAGTATGATGAAGCGAAGATCGGCGCCAGAGGAGGCGCGGTTAGCATGTTCTGGATGCCACGTTACCGAGTTAGCACCGGGCATAATTATCTCTCTCTTGTTCCTTTTAACGGCATTGTGGACGTGGAAATGAAGTCGGCATTCAACCGAGTCGGCGCTTGGTTTTGTGGATGGCTTCAATAATGACAGTGGTTACATCTTAGTTTTTCCTTCCTCCCATGCTGAGAGCAGTACCCGTTACAGGCTAGCGTCCATTGCCTGTTTTTGCTTAGCCATGACTTGATGTGCAACTCCCAACAGACTCATTACGGATACGAGAGGGGCGTCAGCTGCGTTTCCAAATTGACCCAGAAAACCACATGCCATTCCGATATAAGAAAGATCCTTCCCCCCCGAGCAATTAAGCAAGATAGACCTGAAAATCAGACATGTTGCCTCACAAACTAGCTGCGTGAAGCGCCTACGTTCCACGAGTAAGCAGTATGGTCAGCTCTGTAAGTGATAGAGCTACTTACCGAGTGCAAGGCTGCGCCAGGTGATGCACATATGTGCTCGCTTCAAGTACAGAACGAGCTGACTCAAGGCAGTCCAGCTGATGTTTCTCCGTCTCCATGTCCGTTGAGTCTTGTCTAGGACCATCCGTTCCATTCCGATGGCTTATCCTCAGGCCCTGAGCCAAGAGCATGGGCCCATGAAATTGATTAAAAGTGCTGGCTTTCATTTCACCAGTACTCGTGCCGTCCAAAGGGCTTCGTCCATCCCGTTGATACTCTTCAGGCTGCGATGTCTTCCATCTGGCTAGAGAGTGCCGCAGTTCTTCATATCGTCCCGTTGCTTCTTGCTGAACCGCCCAAGATATATCATCTCTCATCAGAGAGATAGCCAGTGCATTGATATTTGCAAGACGGATTTGCGTCAGCAAACGATTTCGTTCAGAGTCACTGCTATCACCAACACCTCTGAGCCGGACCTCAGAGGACGCATGGTCTACCCATCCCTCGTCGAAGGTGTTCATCGTCAGCGCCTGTGCTTGGCAATCCGGAAACACAGCTTTACCGAAAAGGTTCTCATGCTCATCGCATGCTCTTTCTCCAAACAATATATAATCCAAAAAGCCTCATTTGCTCTGACAAGGTCGACGTCGTGGGGCATCATAGCCGTCTGGTTCCCTCCATTCAGCCCCAGGTGCCGAATACAGCGCACTGCTTTCGTGAGCACATCCTCCAATGCTACACTGCCGGTTAGCTTGCAACATACAGCATGATTCACCGTCAGCGTCCCACAAATGTCTCGTAGTATTTGTACTAAGCTGTACCAGGGAAGCAAGAGCCTGAACGAAGTGAGCATACTCTCTCAACCGCTGAACCGGGGGGGTATCATACTTGTAGTTTGAGCAGCGTGTGAGTCCCCTCAATCAGTTCGTGATCGATCATAGCCTTTTGCGGCGTTCTTCCATCCATACTTATACCATTCGGCAGGACATACAGTCGGCATCAAGCATGCGCCATCTGGCGGGGAATGAAACTGTCGTCCCGTCCGTGAGGACCAACACATGTAAACTAACCACTTGGGTTAGGCATGCATCGAATGCGCGTTGGTCAGATACCCCTGCTGACACGGATGCGGGGTAAGTACCTTATAAAAGGTCTGAAAAGACTGTCATAAGGCGTATCGGGTCTTTCGTTCCAGCATGCTTCAACGACGGCAAGCGTATATTTGGGCTTGACAAGACACACTATAGCCTGCATGTCAAAATGTCACAACAGAGTATTAACGACTCTGCTAAAGCTCAGAAAGATTCAAGTCTCCCGGAAGACGTCTGGTACCTTTGCAGCTGTCATTGTGGCGCCACCTCATTCAGAATCCTCCACGAGCCAATGCAAACCACCGACGTCGCTGCCTGCAACTGCTCTATCTGCGAGAAAAATGGCTATATGCTGACCTACGTCTTCCGAAAACAAATTGAGTTCATACGGGGATGGAACGACTTAAAGGACTATCGATTCGCATCCAAAACTCGAGATCATAAATTCTGCGGCATCTGCGGCACAAGTGTTGGCATCGACTTCTTAGGTCGTCACAAGCTAGGGGACATGCTTGCAATCAACGTATATCCCACTGAAGCTTGCCGTAGTAACGTTACTTACGCATGTATAGGTGCGTATTGTTCAAGGAATCGATATCAGCAAGTTAAACGTACATCCGGTGAACGGGAAGGAATATCAGGCAGAATACAATACTTGACGTCCTACTGAGATGCACAAGATGGAAATATGAAGGATCGATCGAAAGCGAGATCGGATGCAGATAAATGAGAGTATGATGATGTAAGCAGTCGCGGCCTCCTCTTTCGACGTACAAATGCAGGACGAGAATCCTGCCGTGCATCGAATATCGTAGATGGAGATCAGCCGTCGATGGTAGCGCAGTCTGCAGGCTGGTCGTGCCTGTTCAAAGTCCTGGTATCGGCAGTGTCTACATCAGAAGTCTTAAATATTTCCCCTCGCGATCGCGGCATGATAACGAGGACAGCTGTAGCTTAGGTCTGACGCTATCAGCGACGTAGACAACCAGTGTTGCGGCGCAACATGCCGTGAGGTTCGAACAAGAGCGGTTGGCCACACTTTTGGCCTTTGAAGACAGGCCGACGGATGGGGCTGCCGTGCCATCACTGTGAGGCCTCGCAGTAGGATCGGAAACCTCGGGATGCTGACGTCCCTCCACATTGCCCTAGTCCTATTAGTTCTGCTGCCGACCACCGTGCGGATTTCAGATGCAGAACAAGACTTCCGAAGTGAACTTGGTGCCTTCTGCGCCCTTCCGGTTCGAGGGAGGAAGTGCTGCCTAACAGGCTGGGACGGTCTGGAATCGGAGAATGCGTTGCATCGATTGCATCAGAAGGCTCGACCCGGACGAGTCGATGCCTTTAGTAGGCGCACAAGAGGCAAGGCGAGGTCGTAGCTTGGCAGGAACGAGCGCGAGTACGTACTCGGTAAGCTGAGCTAGCAGCCGCCTCCGCGCAGTCGCAGCTGCGATCCGGGGCGTCGTTTCCTGGTCTGCACCCAGACTCTTGGCAAGCTCCATACTACATAGTGACAACCGGCAGCTGCGAGGGATGCGCACGGCGCACGCTGCTCTGTGATTGCTGATGAAGCAAACTTAAGGCACCTGCGACACCGCCACAAGCTCCGACAGCCCGCATCATCGCCCACGACTGACACGGGACCGGATCGCAGTCTGTTCTGTCACAGACGATCGTTACTTGTTTTCTTTTGTGCATCTTTATGATAAAAACTGTGGATTCCAGCCATTGCCCGCTCTCCCTTCGGGAAATGGTCTTGCCTTCATGTTGCTTGACTTGACACATTCCAAGGAATGCCTTGTGATCCGGAGCTATCCACAGCAAGGTGCCGACTGGGCCAACGAGCACACGGAGTATTGACATCTCGGCCCATTACAGCAGCGTATCAAAGTTCATAGGATACATGCAAAGACGAATTGTAACCTCGTAGTGGCTCGCTTGCTCTCGAGAAAATGCTTCTATTATGATTTGCAAAGCGAGGTTAGGCATTCTCTCCGGACTGCAAGGGACTCTGTATACATGTAGGTCCATGGAGCAAACCCATACAAGAGTGGCGTCCCGCAGTTAAAAGCATAGGGTAGAGTCCGCGGGATTACAGGGTGATTGTGTGAACAGTACCCCAAAAATAACTCCAATACTGTATATGAATGGAGCACGAATTGGGCCATTAAGATGGGATCTTCTCAGTCGCATATCGGTCGCATAGATGCGCAATTGTGACATGAGTTGCGCGAGGGAAACGATTGATGGAGGCAGGTGGAACATGGCGACCAATGGGCTGACCAGCCGAGCGTCGTGGGGGCGGGCCGCCGCGACCCTGCATTGCATTGCCGTAGTGGAGCATGACCGTAAGGTTCACGGTTGAAGGAATGAATGCAAGCGGGTGGTGACATTGTGCGACGAGCCGAACCTTGTAGCGGCGTTTCGTCCTTGATCTTGCACTGCATAGCTTGTACCTCGATCTCCGTACTCTATAAACCGCGAAACCGTCGAAGTCCTCGCTTTGCGGCAGGACTCGGACCAGTCTGATGCCTTTGAACCGGCGAAGCTGCTATGAATTACTCAGCTGCGCTCCATAACAGAAACCTGCTTCCTCGACTTCCTCGGGCCCAGTCTCAACAACACCCCTCGAGAGGCAAGGAACATCGCGACGAGGACTGAAAGACCGAGAAGGAGATACCGAGTCCATGATTCGGATAGAATGCTAGAGGATAGAAGCCCTCGACCCGGGAAAATCTGGAGCGAAAAAGGTAGCGGGTACTCCTCGAGCAGTTCGTCCTCCGTTATTCTGTGGCCAAAATCATGCTGCAACCACGACGGAAAAGAGCTGATCAGCTAGGTCCAGAGATAAACGAACCTTCGTCATTTGACTTTCAATTACTATCTTCGGAAAAATGGTCCAACGAACTACAGTTTGCTTAATGTTTCAGATTCATCAAAGCATTGGATGCGGCGCTTGTCGCTGCGTTTCTTGCTGAGAAGAGCTCCACAGTTCTTGAAACTCAGTGGTATGAGGCTCCGGCCATGTTGCCGCCCATATTCGGTGTGGCTTCTTACCTGCGATTCTGCCGTATATCTGAGTATGTTATTTATGTATAATTGTAAGAGCCTTCCAAATGCGGAAATCCCGACCCTGATGACGATACGAAGAAAGGCTCCGAGCCTAGACATATTTACAAAGGAGGGCCGCTCGTATCGTACGCGTCCTCGGCATCGCGGGAAAAGGTCGGATTATTCTTATCGTAGAAAGCAAATCTAGGTAGGCGGGTTAGGAAACCCTCTACTAATGCGCTCATTCTAGAGGTCCGGAGGGCGGCGTATTTGTGGCGGAAAGGGGACGTCTCATTAGCCTGTATCGGAGCATGCGCTAATACTGCTGTCTTAGAGCAGTAACGGTGTTGTTTCAGGCGGCATTGAGTCGGCCATATACATGTACACAAGGATCGAAAGCATAAAGATAGCAATCTTCACCGGCAAGCCCCGAGTTCTGCAATGCGTCCCGGCTGACTTGCTTCTCATCCACCCCCAATCTTCACTTGGCGGGCGTCCACTCCAATGCCGCGAACATTGACGCTTGCCGGCTTTGGACTGCGTATGAGAATGTCGATGCCTCCGCCGAATCCTTGATACTGTTCCTCGAAACCGCATAGTGTTTGCTCCTCTATAATGTTACGTCTTGGCTCCAACCAGTCGAGCCATCGTTTCTTAGCTCACTTGGGCACAGCATCTGCCAGTGGTTATTTCTTGAAGCTCGCCATGGCGATACCGCGAGCCGTCTTTGCATCTTCAGCTGCCATATGGCTGGAGGGGGATCGGGCGTGTAATGGTCTTTGAGGATGAGGTTAAGGGCTCCGAATATCGTATGTTGCCCTAAACTTCCGAGGTTCATGGGCGCTCCAATCGGGCTTTTGGACGACGATAGTGCTTTCTGCGGGTAGGTGCTCCTTTCGCGGCGTGCTCTCGGTAGTGGGCGGGCAAGGTTTGGTCCTCAGGCCACATCGTCCCCATGCTGCGTGCGTCGCACTTGGAATATGCGATGGGCACCGCTATTTAATTAAGCTTTTGAAACGTGCTGTGGCGAGATAAAGGGCTGTTTCGAGAGTTTCGTGCTCGCTGGTGATGATGTCTTTTTTTACCGTTGCATCATCATGAGATCGAGTTACAATTCACACAAATTCAGTCACGGCACGTAATCTTGGTTTTTGGCTCAGTGGCCTGGGATTCAAAGACAAACGATCCGAGACTGCTTTCATCGCGCATCTTCTGAGATGGTAGCATCAACGACTCGGAATTTCAAGCATCCACTATGCCGGGTTTACCCACGCTGATTTTCATCCCGTGCGCCTGGCATAAGCCTTCGTGCTATGACAAGATTATTGCGCTTCTGCGAGAGCGATGCGAGCTGAAATGCATAGCCATCATCCTCTTATCTACGAAGGGGGACCCATCTGCAACTTTAAAGACGATTTCGACGCCGCGCGTGATGCCATATCAGGCGAGCTGACAGAGGGGCGCGATGTGGTGGTGATTGCTCATTCCTACGGCGGCATGGTCGGCAACAGCGCCATCAGGGGGCTCACCCGGCTACGAGGGCCCGCCTCCAGCAGCTCGACCGTGCTATCCTCGGCTGCAGACACTTCGTCCAACGGCCATGTCATCGGGCTCATCCTCATGGCCTCTGGCTTCACCCTTACCGGGCTGGCGTTCATGGATCTCTTCTTTGGGCGCCCGCTTCCCGCGTGGCGCGTCAACACGGAGACGGGATTCGCCGAGCTTGTGGCCGACCCTCGCGATTTCTTCTATCACGACCTGCCTTCGGAAGAAGCCGATTATTGGGCCTCGCAGCTCACCCCGCAGAGCCTAAAAGCGTTGTGCGAGGGCGCCGAGTATGCCTACGCCGGGTGGCAGGACGTGCCGACGTGGTTGATCGGCACTACCGAGGATCGAGGGCTGCCGCTGGTGGTGCAGCGGATGCAGGTTGGTATGGCGAGGGAGATGGGCGCCGAGGTAGAGCACAGGGAGCTTCGACGAGCCATTCGCCCTTTCTGAGTCGACCGAGGACACGGCCAGCATTGTCGCGGACGCTGTCGAGGCGTTTACAAGAGAACCAATCCAAATCAGACCGAGAAGGAGGGCACGAGAGAACGAGATACTCCCAGCGCCTAGGCTCTGGTATCCTTCGACTTGGTTTCGGTTTGGCCTGCCGTTGACCTTTGGTCACATACTTGGGAGGTCTATTCTGATTTTCAAATGGGGACGGAGATCTGGAAGTCGAGGTAGTCTTGCAGCCGAAACAACATCACACTCTCCTCTCAATTCTGCAAGGGCGGACATGTAGGCTTATGGTCATCCGTTGACCTGTTTCTTTACCCATTCATAGAAGGGTAGATCCTGGCCAGGGTTTGCAAAGCCCGTAGGTGAACCCTGCCGATATTTCGGGCGGAAAACACTGTACAGTATGTATCATGCAGTTTTGTAAATTAACACACAGTAGCCAAATCAGCTGATGGATTAGGGCTCATAAATCATACAAGTTTGAAGGCACGTGAATATCAAACAGCTCGCTGTGCCCTGCTGCATGAATCTTGCATGGGAAAGACGCAGCTTGGGGCGATGCAACGGAGCTGGACGAGGAGAATGATTCAGTTGATGTGATCGCGGGCGAGCACCATCCGCGCGACCCGTCACGGAGTCAAGACCCCGACAGCTCCTCAACAGGGTTAGCTGGCCACCTGCCGACGCACACCGGAGCCACACTCCGGCACGACGCCAGCACATCTCCAGAGACGCCTGGAGCAGAAAGATGCAGACTACCAAATCGTCAGTGATCGGTGATCGCAGCAAGGGTCTGCGCCGCCAGCAGTAATGGACTGCATCTTGGCAGTCTAGGGTTCCGAGCATGGCTAACTTGTAGTAGCAATTCGGTGAATAGGAGGGCCGTGGCTAATTATAGGTGCTGGCCAATTGTTGCCTTCGTAACCCATGTAGGTGTACAGGGCCATGTCCGGCGCATGAAAGTCATGACGTTTCAATGTTGTTGTGCTGCGCAGCGCCTGTCCCATTCCGTCAGAAGTATCGTTTGCTCATCTCGTCCCCTTTACATCATGACACCGCCATTTATGTTGCAGACCACTAGGCTATCTCGGATTTCGTGGAGTAGCGTTTTGTTTGGCAGCCAAGGGCTGCAGGTCATATCTCAGCCATCAACAGAAATCGTAATGACGCGTCGCACCGAAAGCTATCAGCCACTACCAGCATTACAGTGCATGGCATCGTGCGAAGTCTACCTAGTGTGCTATCCGCTCTCGAGAAACTTCATCAAAGCCTAGCCCTCTTCAGCACAGCCCCTACAGCTTGAATTCTGCCGACATCTGTGTAGGCATCTTTCCCAAGTTCTTCGGACCACATATCCGGATGGATAACCCTATATTCTACCAATTCCATCCCCGACTGACCTCTTAGTTGTTCAAGCCACATATCGTGACCCGGCTTCGCCTTCAAAATTGCCACAGCAGTATAAATGATAAGGATTCCACCCACCGACAGCAACTTCGTGCCCTCCTTTACAATCCTGATGGATATACCAAGTCCATACAGGGCCCCACCATCTGCGTACGTGGGTAGATCCTCCCCGGTCATGCTCGAGGCGAGATATGGAGGATTGGCGATAATGAGGTCAATGCCCTCTGATCTGAAGTGGTCAGGAACGGCAGCGTAGAGATCCGAGATACGAAAATCGACCTTCGTCTCAGCCGATTCTGCGTTCGCCCTTCCGAGCTCCACAGCCCGGGGATTTAGGTCCAGCCCAACGCATCGTGCTTGCGGATATGTGCGAGCCATGTGTATCACTCCGGCGCCAGCACCACAGCAGACATCGACCACAGAGGCGGGCGCTGTTGTTATGTGATGAGTTACGGCGCGGAGGAACGTCAGGAAGAGGTAGGTGTCTGGGCCGAAGAAGACTGAGTCGGAAGTTACCGGGAAAGAGGAGCTGATGTAGTACAGCAAACTGTCTTTGGTGGACGCTGCAGACGATACTTCTGGGAGGTAGAAGTTCGAGATGCACACTGCGGAGCGGAGGGAGTCTTTGCCGGCCGTAGAAATGATGGAGGTGTCCTGAAGGTCCTGCAAAATGCTGAGGGGGATCATGTTCGAGAGTGTCGCGCTGAAAGAGGGTTTGGGTAAGTAGGGTTGATGCTAATAGCCTAGGTCCAGCTTACCGTTCGGCCGTAAGACTCCAGCCAAAGAAGTCTACTAACGTCTTTGCATGCCCTCCAGGCTGCACGACTCTTGATCGTGTCTCAGGCGAGACGCAGATGAAGCTGTAGTTCTGGCCCCTCAGGTGCGCGAGAAGTGACTTGTAGGCATCCATGGCTTTCGCGGTTGAGTCGCATGTTGAGTTGTGAGGTGGAAGACCAGCTCCAAGCTCCAAGGTTGGCTGGGAAGTGTGGATGACGTGCTGGATCTCTCGAGGCATTCCAGCCGCATACAAAACCTGTAAAAGTCTCGGCTGGTTACGTAATGTAGTTTATTTTTGGTAGCATCAGCATTCGTCTCCTCATTATGTCTTCTTGACAGTACAATGACGTTCACAATTTCCAACACGCAAGAGGTAAGGTGATTGATGACTGACCTAGACACCGTGATCAGAATTACACTCTACTCTGATCCATCGACCTCGTTCATCATTACTCCCAGACCTTGACAGCCTACGGCCTCTACGAACTACTATGTCTGTATTGCAAGCTACGGCCGCCGTGTTGGTTGGGTTTCTGGCCGTTATGGTATACTACACAATCCGGAACACACATGCCAAGCGTGGTACGCAGAGAAACAACGTCGCAGCTTCGGAGCGTCCTCGGATATTCGTCTTCCGTACCATCGGCGACGGCCAGGCGGCGACGGTACGAAAGAAAGGACTCCATGTGGTCGAAGGCGGCGAAAGTCAGAATGTGCTAGCATCGTACAAACAACTCTATTATAAGCTCCATAATCTCGAGGACCATCCTGAGATCCTGCCCAGGTGCAGAGAGCTCCTCGTATCTCTGCTTTCAGAAACCTCGTCGGCTGCCCTCAAAGATCCAAAGAATAGCATCTTCTCTGTTAATTCATTTTCCCGGAAGAATCTGGGCGAGTTCATCAGAGCAAAGGACGTTGATGTCACCAACCGATGGGAAGAATATCTCGTTCGTCGTCAATCTGGATCGCCCCGCGAGATGTTCGCCGACCAAGACGAGGCGAAATGGTGGCTCAAGCAAGCTACTCCCGTCAAATATGTCGATGGTTCCTGGCTTGGGCATATAAACAAGACCAGCACGCCGTTCGACACCCGAAAGATTACCAAGAACGCTTGGCAGGTCATGTCCGAGGAATTGGGTGACGGAGATCTCGCCAAGAACCATGTGTATGTGTATCAGAATCTCCTACGCGATATCGGCGCCGTACTTCCTGCAGCCGACTCAGCAGACTTTATCAGTCCACACCATGGGTTGGACGAAACTTGCTGCTGGAAAGCAGCCGTCGCCCAGCTGCTCATATCTTTATTTCCACATGATTTCCTCCCAGAAGTCTTGGGCTTCAGTATGGCGTACGAGAGCCTACCAGTGCATCTACTCAAGACAGTGAAAGAACTCCGTGAACTGAAACTCAACCCTTACTACTTTGAGATACACATCTCGATCGACAACGCCGACTCTGGCCATTCTGCTATGGCCACGGCGGCTGTAGCTAGCTACATCGATCTTATCGCCGACAGAGACGGGAGCGATGCCGCGACAGTCGCCTGGAGGAGGGTGCAAGCCGGCTATGTACTTGCCGAAGGCTTGCCAACGACACCAAAGAGTCCATCGCTAAAAAAGAGAGAGCAACGGCCCTCTTGGAACGCAGAGGAAGCAGCCTTAATCGAGATATTCGCCGCCAAGACCCTTGTCGCGCACAAGATTCATTGTAACAGTCGACTGAGAATCGGGCGTCGCATGCTGGTTGACTGGCTCCAGCCAAAGGCGTTCACCGATGAGGGTTGGCAGAGGGATTTCTTGCATGATCTGGCATACTGCAAGCCATGGGTCATCAGGTCTGACAGCAAGAGAAGCAGGCTCGTCAAAGAGCTTTCGTGGGGAGGGAAAATGTTCGGCAGTTTCACGCAGTCAGAGGTGGAGGCTGTCAAGGCATGGATTGACTCGCTAGAACACCGAGAGGAGGTTCTCCCGGAAACGGATGTCTACTTTGATCTTGTTGGACCTGGACCCAGTCCAGACTCGGAGATGGAGAAAAACAATATCCTCTCAGAATACCCTCACCTCGTCTCGGTGGCAGATCCCGAAGGGTGGCTGGCCCCGGCAAGCAGCAACGGCAAAAGCACGTCCCCTCTGAGCATCAACCACCGTGAACCCAGGATCAAGCACCTCATTCCACTCTGGTTCGCTTCGGCCGCTCTTCTGGAAGCTCTCCCTTCCGTGCCTTGCCGGGCTGCTAACAGCTTCGGTTCCGCCATTATGCTCGTTCTACGCTCTCAAGCCGGCTACAATGACGAGGGTCCCGGTGTAGCTGGTATGGACGAAGTCCGCCGCACAGACGATGGCCAAGCTCTTGGGATAGTTGAATTAGGGCTTGAGATCTGTCGTCGTGCTGGGTTGGGGAAGCCGAAAACCTTGGAAGAGGCGGTACAGCTTGGTAGCGAGGAAGAAAAGCAGACGGCTGAACGCATGATTGGCGTGGGAATGCGGTGGCTCGCCTACGCCGAGCTTCTTGTTGGAATGAGCTGGGCCTTTATGGAACTGCACGAGCTACTCGCAGAGCGTAGAGGAACCGAAGCTCTGTTGGGGCATCGGTCAAGACAGGTGCTCGGAGAAATTGCGAGGAGAGAGAGAAAAGGATTAGAAACATGTAAGAGGGAGATTGAGAGAGACCAAGAGAGGGCGGTGAAATTCTGGAGAGGGGTCGATACTTCGCGCAGAGCGATCATGAAATGCTTTGCTGATTGAAAGGGAAGATGGACGGGACGGACTTATTCTTCATGGAATTGCTGAGATATTAATTAGGACATGATGAGAAAGGTTTGCTGCCCATAGTTGCATATCTGCCGCCGAGTGAACGCTAAGTCTCGACTTCCTTTGCTCGGCGAGTATACACCTGGTGTCTTGCTCTACGTTCGGCACATATGTAGTTCTGGCAGCTATCATGCCTAACTCCGACTTTGCTTGTGGCGCATACCTCTCCTGGCTGTGAGGCGAGACTGAGCAACGGGAGAGCTCCCAGAGCTATGGGTGAGCAGCCCCTGAGTAGGGCCTGAGCTGGCATCTACAAAAGCGGCGATGCGACCAGGGAGCTGAAAGTCGGGATTCGTGAGGTATAACATACAAGTGGTATCATGATATTGACGAAACAAAAGCTTCTTCATTCCAACCTCCGAGCTCGCGCTATACGCCACACAACCTCACTGGCTGTACTGAATACCCAAGCCAACCCTCTGGTCTTCCGTCAACGACCCGCTAACGCGCATTTTCTTGGTCGGACTCCCGTACTCCGGCCTCGCATCACCTCCCCCGACCACGCCTCCACTGAACTTGCGCTTGTCCAACCCGCTGCTGTTGGGGCCAGACAGCAGCCTGGCTTGCATTCTGGCAGACTGCTCCACAGGACCCGACGATCCGTCTCGTGGTCCTGCCGGGTGGGCTACGTCGAAGCTCCTACCCGGGTGCCTACGCAGCATCTCCGTAGCAGCCTGGCTCGCTTGACTGCCAAACACCTCTTGCTCGTCCTCATCTTCCTGGCGCCGTGAGCTTCTGGCGTGCCTTGATTGAGAGGTGTGAGACGTAAAGGACTGCGCCGCCGCGGCAGATTCCAACGCCTGTCTGGCCAACTCCTCATTGTCCTCGGCCGATATCGTACTCTCGCGGCTCTTGCGTCGCCGGTGATGCCTCGAAGTCGGGGTTGTCGGGACAAAAGGCTGCTGTGGGTGTCGGAGGCGCGGTTCGGTTTGAGGCACCAAGTCAACAGAGGGCAGAAGGCTTGCGTCGCGACCGCGGTTGACAGGCGTGGTGGGCAGAGACGACATAGACTGTACATTGCGGTTGTGTTTTCCGACATGTCGCTGGACAGCTCGGTGTGACGACATTGGCGTAGAAGGTGCACTGTTGTTATCCTGGCTCTGGCTCGCAGCTTGCAACAGGGCCGACAGCCCGTATTCGGGAACATCGCGCTCGTCCCGAAGTACCGATCTTGGAGTATGATGGGTAGCAACGCGGTGCTGCTGCGGCGTCGAGGCGGTATGTTGTTTTGGTGTCAAAGCGCCGTGGAACATACCGCCAGGGCTGCAGAGCATATGGAAGTGCTCGCGATTCTCGCGGATTCGCGTTAGGAGCAAGTCCCTCTCTTCCGCCAGACTAATGGTCTCCTCCTCCTTTTGCTGGATGACCTTCTTGGCCGCCTTGAGTCGGCGGTGTAGCATCTCGTTTCCCTCCATGGCCTCCTCGTACCATGTCTTCATCTGTAGGTACTTTGCTTGTGTCGACTCCGACGAGATGCTGAGCTCCCGCCGTGCCTGGCGGGTGTGTTCGGCCATACGCAGCGCATCCACCTCCCTGCGCACCATGTCGTGCTCTACGGCGGCGCGTTTCGAATCTTCCTCGGCTTGCATGCTCAGCAGGCTGTACTGCAGCCTATGATGCGCAGTCTCCATCTTCAGCTTCTGGAGCTCAGCGACCGAGGCCTGCAGCATGGCGCGCAGCTCTTCGGTCGAGGCGTCGAGGACATGTTGTGACGTTGGCAGCACGTAGTCTGTGGCAGTGTCGCGCTCGCGGATGTTGTTCAGGATCGTGGCCGGCGGGGAGAAGAGGGCGGATTGTTGTGATTGCGAAAAGGTGCGTCTGGCGTTGCTGTTGTGGGCCGCGACCTGGCTTGAGGGCGGCGGCGTAAGCGACGACGGAATCACCGTCGCGACTGGCCTCTCATCGTTGACCTCCGTCTTGAACGACTGGTTCGGGTCGATGGGGGAGCCGGGGATCTCGGTGGAGGGCAGCGTGAGTTGCGACGAGGATGGCGGGGGAGCAGCATCTCTAGGCGTAGTGGGCTCGACAGGACTCGGTGCATCGACGCCATTAGGCTGAGGAGCCTCAGTCTCGGTGTCCAAAACCATGACTAAAGGCACGGCGGGTGAAGTAACGATGCCTCGAGCTGGCCAGCCGCCAAGATGTCCCTGTCTTCGTGCCTGACCTGCCGCCGACTGCCTGAAGTCGTCCACGTGCGACGGGTAATCGAGCACAAATCCCGTCCAAACTACGGCGAGTCGAAGAAGAGAACTGGCGCAACAACGAGGACGAGTGGTGCGAGGAGCGGCGGCTCGTGATGGTGCGTTGAGGCCAAGCGCGTGGGCGTTCAGGGAACAAACACGAGCATCCTGGGGTTGCGTGAGTTGCGGGCGGCATTGCGACCCGTTGCTGGGGCCGAAAGTCGAGGGGCTGGCACCTGGCGGGCGCTAAACCCAACGCAGCATCCCGTTGCAGGCGGGGAACGCTTCCGGCCAGGGTCTCACCGAGGCTTCACCTTCACATCACGACCTTGCATCCAACGTCTCAAAAGGTTATTGATGCCTGTCAATGTTCTATGCCGACATCATGACCAGCCCTTGTTCTATGCACTTACAATGTCCGAAATTCAGCCATTGGCACAACCTGCCGCTGCAGCTCCATGCCCCGTCAACTTACTCCCACTTTCCCACTGTTTGAACCGGACCGGTCTGTTGTGCCTCGTATGAAGTGTTGGTGTGATGGTATCGAATATGTCCTGAGATGCAACCATCCGAGAGACACTATTGATCTTCAGCTGTTGTGTTACTTCGTTGGAGGCGCCATTACACTGGAAGCACTCCGGCCGCCTCGTCGCTGCACTCGCCCTTGCACATTCTCGTGCCCTTTTCGTCCACCAACATTCGCGTTGTCGTCTCCTGGCGTCGTTGACGTATGCGCTTCAAGATGCACAGGCCCAGCTTTCGCAGCCCCAGCAGCGGCAGAACGACTGGCCACAACACCATCACGGCGAGCCACCACACCGCGACTCGGCCTTTATCGCGACCCGTCCTCTCGGATTCGAGGTACCACTCGGGCACCCATCGCCCAGCCTTACCGCGCCCGTGGAGGCACAGGATGCAGATGATGCCAAAGGTCAACCAGCCCAAGATCGTCACAGGAATTAGCACCCTCCATAACGCCTGCTCGGTGTAGATGCCGTCGCGACGAAAAGTCTGGCTTGAGGCCGGCGACAGCGTTGGCAGTTGCAGTGCGGGCATGGTGGGCAATGTCTAGTTGTATGATGCAACAGTGCGCAAAGTGTAGACGTGTGATGCAACAGTTCATGTGTGACGGGAAAGATGCTAGAATCAGGAGGGCCACCGTCCACGACTTTATAATCGGGCTGGCGTGTAGGCGTTGCTAAGGGCCGGCGAATGGCTTGGTCGATGAGCCTGGCCTCGAGCTTGGTTTTTGGTCAAGGTTCAAGGCAAAGGGTCCATCTTCGTTACGCTCCGGACGCCTTGCTCTTGCTTGGCTTTGCTCAAGGTTTCCGCGTGTAAGTGCCGCCGCGAGGCGTGCGTGGCTGCTCCAGTGGAGAGCAGCAAGCCAAGCAAGGCAAGTGGATAAGGTAAGGTAGTACAAGATTAACCTCGCCGGTCCGCCATTCTGGGCCTCGGAGCTTGAAAGGGGCAGATGAAATGCACGTGGCGACAATGAAAGCTATGGATACCGCCCCCTCAACCAGTATTTTCGGAACGGGTCAAGATATCTTTTACAAATGCCGGCCAGCAGCCTGGCCAAAAACAGTCTATCCTTGCGCCTGGCCCTTGCATTGAAGCCGCGTCTTACTATGTCAAAGTCCAGCGACTTGACGCAAAATTACGCTCTACTTTAATGTCCCAAGCTTGGACATCCGCATCCCCGCCGTATAAAACTATCTTAGCCAAACTTTTGTCAGTCAGAGCCTGACCAACCCAAGGCGCACATCTCCCAGTATGCACCCCGCCAGCATCTTACAAACTCAGTCCATATCATCACCACTATCATCGCCATTCTCTTCCCTCCACGCAGCCATTTCTTCGATAGGTACACGTCCCCGTAGCCAACGCAGTGTTGCATCGGTTCCGCGCTCCAAGATGTTCCACCGGGGCACTTTGAACCGGTTTCCTGTCATCTCCAGCCTCTTCAGGCCTTGTCGCCCGCCCAAAAGGCCAAGACGGGGGTTCAGCTGTGCGATGTCGTTGTTGGAAGCATCTACGATCCTCAGTCCTCTAATCGATTCGGGTTCCAGGTCTGTCAGCTGATTGTTTGATGCCAACAACACCGTCAACTGCGGAAAGGCTTGCTTCAGATTCCCCGGTAGCGACGTCAAGCGATTCATGGAGACGTCAATCTTGTCCAGCGCTGGCGCGCGCAGGAAACTGGTCAGTGGCGCCAGGCTGACGATGTGGTTCGATGAAATATTGATCTCGCGTAACACTGGCAGCTCCAGCTCTTCTGCCATGAATGCGGCGCCAGCCAGTTGGTTGTAGGCCAAGGAAAGAGACGAAAGCGTTGCACCAAAATTGCTCAAGGAACTTGGAACGCATGTAAACAGATTGTGGTGGAGCTGCGCTTGCCGCACCTGATGCTGCGCTGCCACTTCGGAGCACATGGCGGGATTCAACGTCGAAGACTCCGTTCGTGACCTATCCAGCAGCCCCCCTGGCTTAATAGGCCAAGTGCTGTCCGGCATTGCTTGCGAATGAGACCGGGAGTGAGCTGGCGAATGTGGTGCTGACGTTGGTGGCGTGGCAAATTCATCGTCTACGTCAGAATGGCCATCGTCATCAGGATCATGAAGGATTCTCCGAAATTCCGATGTCGAGTTTAGCTTGCTATCCACATCGGCAAGGCGGCTCATCACGTCCACTATGGTGGACTGGCCGCCTGGCTCCTGGTACGGTGGTGGCGGCTCCAGCCTGCTAGCGAGCATATCCTTGAGCTCGTCCGTTGAAGCTGACACAAACTTCCTGTCGCGCAGAGGATTCCCCGTCAAGCGGATCATGGTCAAGCTTTGCATCCTAGCTATCTCCGGTGGAACAACTCGAATGTCGTTACTGCCAAAGTCTGCGTGTCGCAGCTTTTCAAGAGCAGTGAAGCTGTCGGGAATGCTGGAGATGGTATTCTCGTCAACGTTCAGCGTGAGTAGATTCGGCCACATAGTCATGTCCGGCAGGGTCTGGAGTCGATTCGTCGACAGCGAAACTGCGTGAATGACGGGCAGACTAATGCTAGACGCGGGAGATACCAGGTGTGTCAATGCATTTGAGGACGCGTCGAGTGTTTGAAGAAACGGGAGCGACTCAATGGACGCAGGGATCAGAGCGCCGGAGAGCCTGTTCTTCCTCACCACGAGCTCTGTGAGTGGGAGCTTTGCAAGGCGATCGAACGGAAGCGACTCGAATTTGTTTTCGCTCAAGTTGAGAATCCGCAAACGCAATAAGCGCTCGACGCCGTCTGGCAAGGCCCAGATGCTGTTTCCATGCAAATCAAGAATTTCCAAAGACCCCAGGCTCGCCAGACTCGGGTTCATGGAACCGGACAGACGGTTCTTGGATAGCTTTAGATCTCGAAGAGCCGTCATTTGAGAAATGGTGTCGAGAGAAGCATTGTCGAGACGGTTTGATGCCTACGCCGCTGTCAGCTACATGTTCCGCCCGCAGCAAATATGGATACGCACCAGATTGAGGGATGTCAGATGAGCTAGCCGACGAAAACCAAGAGGCACGCCAACCAGCAAGTTTCCATGCAGGTCGAGTGTCTCCAGGCCGCCAAATATGTTGCCTGGGCTGTCCTCGTCTTCTTGCAATTCTTCTAGCCCCCTGTCAGGAAAAACCACATTGTCCAGCGTCTCGAGTTCGTTGTCTGCAGCCACAAGCCTTGTCAGGTCTACACTCTCAGCCCAACTGCCGCCTTCTCCTCCCATGCTTTCCAAATCGTACATCTTCATTACCTCATCGGGAATTTGCTTCAGTCCGAGTGCTGCGATGTTGAGACGCCCAGACCGCCTGCCCGCTGCTACGCGCTGCTTGAGCAGCTTTGTGGCTGAGTCCTCGTCTCGTCGCAAGTTGAAAGGATCGTCATGTTCCGCCCCGAAGTCAAGGCGATCGTCGGACAGAAGAACTGGAATTTCGGCGTGGGCAAGCGGTGCCTGCTGAGCAACTGACGCCTGTCTCACTGCGGCCCGTTTCGCAGCCTTGGCCTTGGCGATATGCTCTCGTAGTGCTGCGGAGGACTTTCGCGCTGATGAGGGAGTAGCTGGGTCCGCCGTGCACGGAGGAGAACAAGGCGGGATGACCCCGTCCCACGCAGTCGTAATTGCTTGTTTCGGCTGCAGCAAGGTACGGTTCCTTGTCTCTGAATCTCCTGCGGATTGGCTCAAAGCAGGCAGAGAGGGTTTTCTGAACAGCCCGTTGACCGATGCTCTGGCCTTCAAAGGCTTTGCTGCTACCGTCTTAGCTGCCGGCCTCAGCTGAGCTGCTCCATTCGGCTTCTTTCCCAGAGGAGAGGTCACGTCTCCAGGGCAGCCCAACATAGGCGACGCAGGAAGCTTTGACGAAGAGGCCACTGGCCCTCGAGCTGGAATTGCCCTAGCCTTTGGGGCCTTGGCGATCCCCAGCTCAGATGACCTTTCAGGGGTCCCGCTGATGGCCGAGAGGGAGGCTTTGAAGAAGCTAATAGGCGCACGGAGGTTTGGGTTTTTTGAATCATCACGGTCCGCACGAGAACCTGGTCGGCTACCTTGTCGCGAGTGAACCCTGCCGGACTCATCAGATGTGTAGCTGGATCCAGGTCTCGAGTTGCTGCTCCCGGTCCTAGATCTCGGTCTTCCTTGCTCGAAGAATGAGGACGGCTTCTTAGTCATTGCCGGTGACGAGGGAAGCAGTGCCAGTGTCTCCATTGTGCGTTCGGCAAGGGATGATTGCGGCCTCGTGACTTTGGGCGTCGCAAGCATCGCATTCTGAACTGACGGACTTTCCCGTGCGCGGGTCCTGTTGGGCATCGATAATTCACCGTTCACGGTGTCCGGGTGCCTGTCAGTGAGAGGAACGGCATCTCGAGTGAACGTTTGGTGCGCGATAATGCTCGTTCGGCGCTGGGGCTGAGTCAGGGAGCGAGATGTTATTGGCTTCGTGGTTGTGGGTTGCGCCTTGGGCCTGATGGCGGGTGAAGATTTAGTATCGGTCAAGCGAAGTTGGTCTCGGGTTGATGTTGAGCGCAAAGTGCTATCTCGTCCGTTCGCATTGTTGGTAACTGGCCGTAGCTGACCCCGCGATGTCGAGGCTCGAAGCTTCGGAGGTGCTAGATCGCGACCGCCAGCAATGCTGCTGCCGAGGCTCTCTCTTGATGGCGCTCGACGAACTGATGATGGACCGGGGATGCTTGATGCAGGCCTGGGGATACTCGAGTTTGCCCTCGCCAGAGGAAGTCGTGAGAGGCGCGGGTTGCCATTCGGGCGATCTTGTGAGGGGTCCATCTGCAGCTTGCAGCCATGATGTAAGTGCCCTGCGTGTCTTCATGTGACCTGCGATAGCCATACCGGTGCTCAGGTGTCTGTCGGAGACGGAACTCAACAATTCGGAGCTTTCGGAAGCTGTTTGAGCTGCCAGCAAGTCGTCCGAGGCGAAGCGAGCAAAGGATTAAAAGGCGTCGTAGCCAATGCAGAGCGATGGTCAATGTCGGTATCTCATGACGGCCAACAAAGCAGCAGAAGAGAGCACGACACGGCACGTTGGACAAGGGACCAGATGGAGACCTGCGCCAAGGTTCCTCTCGACGCGCTGAAGGCACGCGCGATGCAAGCTAGCCGGTAGCTGGACCCTGGTAAGGGGGGTTAAGAGGAGGGGCGTGGATTGGTGTCACGTGGTTGCCAGTCTGATGAAGCCTCGAGGAGAGGCTGGAACGCGGGCTCCCGTGTCGAAGTGGTTCAATTTCTAGTTGCAACGTCTTAATGCGCATAATGTATTTCTGGGAGTGTCTGTGTCTGCTTTTTCAAGTTACAGCCCGCAGCCAAACAACGCTTATCTGATGGACATGAAGTGTCGAGGTGGCTGACCCGCAGGCGAGTGCCACTGCCGAGGTGTGGTGGGGCACTCAGCAAAGGGTTCCAGATTGGGTTGGCTCGAGTTCCGACAGCTTCCAGACCCTGTCTTACCCGGCGCCTCGTTCTATCAGGAACCAATTCAGGGTATAATGGTATGCACGGAACGCGGTGGAGACAATACAACCAGAGGAATCAGAGAGGCTCAATTGCAGGCACGTTGAAACAGTAAGGCACAAGAAATCCCACATGTCTACTAAAACAATCGGTTGATGGCTGTAAATCGACAATGCTACTCATCGTCCTCGTCGTCAATCACTATCACGTCCATATCCATATCTGCCCCGTCCTTTTCATCGTCGGGTCGCCTCCAAGATCCATCACTGCTAGAATCATCGGCACAATCCTCGTCCGAGTCCAGAATCTCGATGATTTCGTGTCGACTGCCGACTTTGCTGTTTGGTGGCCTAGTATATGGTAATAGTGGCGCGCGTCCCTGTGCAGCCCCGGGATTCGGCTTGTGCTTCGGTTCCTGGTCTTTGGTATGCTTAGAGAGTGCGGTTGCTAAGCCCACTTGGTTGAAATTCTGAGCGTTGCCCCCATTCCTTCCCCTGGTAGCCCGTCGCGCGGCACGCTTCTTCTTGCTCGACTTGGCCTTCATTCCCCGAACAGGACTTCCACCCCAAGATTGCAGAACCCGTGAGACCTCGGATTGCACGGCCTTTCGGGACTCCATCCGGTCCCCCTTCTTGTCCATCATTTCGTCATACGGCGTATGACAATGCCGAATGTGCGCTCCGACAGCCAGACGAACTCTATGGTCCAAGTCCAGCTTTCCAGTCCGTCCGACCCGCCCACTTCTTTTTTGCAATGCTCGCTTGAGGATTTTGGCTACCTCCTCGGGAGGTATTTTCGGAAAGAGTCGTCGCAAAGCATGCTCAAACGTCTCCTCAATACCTCTGTCCCGCTTGTCCACGGCTGCCTGTCGTTCGGATCTCGTCTCGCGCTCCTCGGCAACGACCTCGTCCAGTATCCACTTTGGGGCTCGAAGACCTATGGGCACTCTGCGCGAATGAACGACATAGAGTGTCTCCTTCGACGCGTGGGTCATTCGGCGACAGAGCGCTGTCATAAAGGGGTTGCCCTTTTTGAGGAAACCGTACCCATCTGGCAACGGCGTTTGCTGGGAGACCATTGGCTCCTGCTCCATTGCGGCTCAGATTGAAATGCACTGGAGCTACAAGCATCCATGCCGTCTCAATACCGAGACGTGAACGCCATATACAGGCGTCATCCAGGATTGGCAGAGCTTGTCTGTGGGTGGTTGTCCTTTCTAGGGCAAGGCTGTGCTGGACTCTTTCGGCACCGATCCTAGCGGCTACCGATCCTGGCTCCTTGCGAAACTGAAGGACCAGGATAGCATGAGCAGCAGGAACCCTCCAGGCACGTAGCTGAACTTCGTGAGTCGACCTGGAGGCTTGCCGTATTCCGTGCCTGGTGTTGCCTGTGTTGATGTTGTGAACGACTTTGGGGAACCTGAGGGAGTCTCGAGTGCCGACGGTTGTTGGCTGGCGGACAACATTTGTGGGTCGGGTCTCACAGCCAGGCTACAGCTGAACTGGTGCTGCACATGCCGGGTACGCACTATTACGAGTAACTACGGTGCGCACACTGATGCGAGAGCATCTAACACACTGGGGAATTTGATGGACAAGTGTTTGTTCTTCTAAAAGTGGCAGCCTTACCAACCGAGATTCCTTTGCCCGAATACTCTTCCCGTTTGGAACCGTTATTTTCAAGTCCGCGTTGCTGACGCCGAAGACCATGGTAGCGAGCATGCGTCCGAGCTGTGCAGATTGCAAATATCCGCAGACGGGCGCCAAGCCATGGCTACGCCGCCGCGACGACCGCGCCAAAAGGATAATGGACTGGATGGGAAGGTGGTGGTTTGGGCATTCGCAGCGTCCAACGTCTAAGAAGTCTGATCGCTTTCCCCGCCCCAAGATCTGCAACCGGCACGCGAGGTCGTTCCCTTTGCAATGCGATGCATTTTGGACCTCTACTAACGGCGGCTGCTGCTGCCGGCAGTTTCGACCCCATGCACCCCAGATTTTGCCAAGCGTTAAGAGCGGAAGGTCCTGCGCACTCTGATAAGGACCCCCTTTGCGGAGTTCGTGGACTCTATGCGTTTCCAGCCTTTCATCGTGAGATGCCCGCCCGTTGCTGAAGTCAATGGTTCACAAACCTTCGGTCCATGATACCTCGAGCATACGAACGTTGCCGCACCTTGGCCGATCATTTTCCATGCACGCGGATACACAGACGCGTGCTCTTCAGTCGAACACGTGCCTTTCGAGCCCCTGCCACGTCCAGATACCTACCTCGCCGTCAGCCTCTCTCGACTGGAATACGCTTGTCTGGAATATCTCGTAAGTCTTGAAGTAGAAGTGACGGGGATTTGGTGCCATTTGGCATGGCATCATGCGAGCGTGACTCTCCTCGGAGTCCTCCGACAGCCAGCCTGTCTCGCAGCGGAGACAAGGCAGAGGGAGAGGGGGCTTTGCTGCTCAATCCGAATGGGTGTGCCCGGCAAAGCAGCTGAAAGCGGGTAGCTCACCCTGAGCTTTGTTTGCCGCTTTGTGGTTCGGTAAACTCATCTGCTCCATCAACTACTTGCTGGCGCAATCAGTCGCTGGTTGGGACTAGTCACAATCGGCAGGTCGGTGCGTTTTAAAGTCGCCGATTAAGCATAACGCCACCCGCTCGAGACGCTGAACAAACTTAGTCGCCATCTCCTGCATACCGAGGCATCCTGAAACTCGGCAGCGAGGCGGTCTCCATGTTCAGGTTCCAACTCACGGAATCAGCTCGCGCATTGAGTGCCCTCAAAAGGCTAGACGTCTTTGCTGCCACTTGTTTCCCTCCACCACGTTACTTCAGGGATGCCGCGGAGGCCGCTCTCCTTTGCCTCGGGTTTGTCTTTTTTGGGGTTGTTTCCAGGTTCGGAAGCGCTCGGCTTGTTTCGCCCGCGCCAAGGAATGGCGCGGCGTCGATCGACACCGCAGCGCCTTCACTCTTGGTCTTACGCTGGGACGAAACGGAGCCGGGCCGGACTTAATGGTCGGCCTTGGCCCGGCGGGATTCCTGCAAATCGACCCCCAATTGCCGAAGCCTTGCGCCGCCCGACAGCCAAGTGTTTACCACCATGATGAAGCTGGATCAGTTATTGTTTTTGTCAGGCTACCGCGCCTGGATCTGAAGCCCCCTCTCGGTCGACTTGGACCGACGTCGCCTGCCAGGACTCGTTAAAGCCGTGGTCGCGCCTTCCAAGGCAGGATATAGCGTCATGTCATCACTTGAGCTCTGGGGTTGGACTCCACCTGCTCGATTCAGGATGGAGTAATCACAGAGTCTGGATTCGTTCTGGCAATCCATGCCACTGACCGACCTCTCCGCTAACCAATGGGCTGTTCATGAGAGATGCCCTCTAATCTGTGCCAATGCTTAGCAACCAGACCCTGAACTTACTACCGGGTTTTCCATCACTGAGCCAGATAAGCTCAACCTAGGTTTATTCAACGAGAAGTGCTGTTCCAGACATTGTCGAAGTTAATGCAACCAGTTGTAACCTCAGAATCGCACACTAGCGCTCCGGAGCACAGTCATTCTGACCAGCTTTTGCTCCAAGCGGAAGTGGATGTCGCGGAGTTATTGCAACAACGGGAAAGTTGCATCAGCTACATGCCCTATCTGCTAGGCTCCCTGCTAGTCAAGCCGGGGTCGTCAATGTGGTCTGCATGGTGTGTGAGATACGTCGTGAGAAATTGAACCTTTACAATCTACAATCGGCAGGACGATGCCTTGGTGCTGCCGGACAATGGGGACGTCCAGATACTGCGGCTACTCGCTTGCTTATTCGGTGCTAGGTCGAGCATCTGCCACTCGCCGTGATAATCTTCACTTCTCGTACCCTCGTGCCCTGGACGTGAGGTTGTCCAAGCTTTGTGGCGTATACAAAAAGGGTCGCAGATCCTCCTTCGACAATGTCTGTTTTACGAGTCGCTACACCATCCTTCAAGGTCGATCAAGCCCCTTTCACCTCTCAAAGCCATCATGAAGGTCTTTGCCGGTCTTGCTGCTCTCGCCGCCTTGGCTGCGGCTGCTCCTTCAGCCGAGAAGCGGGCTCCATCTCCTTTGGAAGTCAAGCTTGAGATGCTTGGCAACTCCGAGATGAAAGCCATCTTCACCAACACGGGCAAGAACAATCTCAAGGTCCTCAGGACTGGCAGCATTCTCGACCAGACGTCAGTAGAGAAGGCCAAGGTCTTTTCCGGCGGTACGTGCACATATTAGCACATACTGAAAAGTTCCATACTCATGTGAATATAGACAAGCCCGTCAGCTTCCAGGGTATCCGTCTCCGCATTGCCACCGAGGCTTTGCAAGAGGACGACTTCCAGCGCATTGCTGTTGGCGAGTCTGTCGAGGCGACGTTTGACATTGCCCATGTACACGACCTCTCGAGTGGTGGCAAGTTTGGAGTCGTTGCGGACGGGGCTTTCTCTTTCGCCGACGACAAGAGCACCAAGCTCATCGGTTCCGTGCCGTACGTCTCCAACCGGGTCCAGGCCGAGGTTGATGGAACCATGGCGGCCGCAGCCTACACGGCCTTCCATGAGAAGCGCACCCGCGTCCAGAGCGACTGCAGCGGCCAGCAGCGTCAGGTCACTCTAACTGCTCTACGCAACTGTGCATCCATTGCCCGCGAAGCCCAGCAGGCTGCCGCTTCGGGCTCTGCCGCCAAAATGCAGGAGTACTTTAAGTCGTCCAGCCAGCAGGTTCGCAACACCGTCTCGACAGTGTTCAGCCGTGTGGCCTCTGAGTGCGGGTCTACCACCAGCGGTGTCTCCAACTACTACTGCTCCGACGTCTACGGCGGATGCGAGAGCCGCGTGCTGGCGTACACCATCCCCAGCTACAGCGTCATGGTCTACTGCCCTCTCTACTTCTCGGACCTCCCTGACCTGACCAGCACCTGCCACGCCCAGGACAAGGCCGGAACCAACATCCACGAAAGCACTCATCTGACCCAGATCAAGGGGACCGAGGACTACGGAGGTTATGGCTACGACTTTGTCCGGAGCTTGTCTGCTGCCCAGAACCTCAACCATGCCGACACCTATGCTTTGTTTGCCAACGCCATCCAGCTGGGCTGCTAGGCGGCTCGTGACGAAGTAGCCGTGGAATTGGAAGACCGATGGGTATGTGCAGGAAAGAGGTCGGCCGGCTATGCGGAGAGAGTGGTTGAATTAGTGAGAGCGACTGATGGACAATCTTTGTGCTACCAAAGAAAAGCCCCGTCCTTGGGTTCGTATGAGCCCAACGTAGAGTAAGAGCATGATGGCGGAAATAGAGACAAAGATTTACTTTGTGTATATGTCCCAACCGTGTCACAGAAGGCGTCGATCGTGGTACGATTTGTTGCCACTTGGGTGTTCAAGACCCCAGAGTCCAACGTTGGCTCGTCGCTTGTTAGTCTGTGTAAAACATTTGCTTGGCACTGATGCGTCATTAGGCGAGATAAGATTTTCCAGCAGACGAAGACTGAGAGCGGGATCTGAAACCGGGGCCTTCATGCCTCCGCGGCAGACGGAGACGGCGGGTCCGGAGGCATTGGCTCCTTCGGGCGCCAACGAGACCCGCTTCGGTACCCGATGGACCGATGTTATGGGCGGAGCCTGTATGAAGATTTTGGGGCGGCGCCATCTGAGCTGACTGCTTGACGAATGCACGCTGACGTTGTAGAAAGTGATGAGTCGAGAATGGCAATCTGGTACGGGGTAGTATTGCTGGATGAGCTGAAGTTCCACCAACGTTACTGGGTTGGCAATGGCTACGCCGCGGCACGGCTACGCATACTGCGCCCAGATGTTTTAGCGGCAGGCAAAATGAATTATAGGACCCAAGGTGAGGTTTTTTTGGTAATAAGAAGAAATATGCCCCGGTGCTCCTTTCAGACGACGGGGACAGCCGCACTCGGCATTAGCCTTGTACGTGTTTCGGAAATTGCGATGGTAAATGTCCATCTGGAACGGCACGACATGAGGGGCCAACTCCGCAGCCCAATCTTCGCCGCCAGGGTTGCAGTTGCAAAAAGAATTGGCGACAGCGCGGGGACTCCGGCGCACCGCGGAACGGCGCATGGCTAGAGACTCTGTACAGCCGGGCTGGTGGAGGACTAATCGCCGTGATGGCTGGGGAGCCTGGGCTTGCAGTCGTGAGGTTGGGTTACGTCACAGGCTGTGGCGTTAGAGTGCTGATGGACCTTGATAAGAGGACGCCAGCGTGGATCGGCGCGATGCGCTTGTGCGAGGGCCGTTCCGGCAACTCTAAGTGCGACGTGGCAATCCGACGACCTGATCATCGGATGGGAGCGTTGGGCGGCGTTGGTAAGGCATTTCTTGTGAGCTCGAGCTGGGGAACTTGCCTTGAGTACAGATTCTGGGCTAGCAAAGTCTATCGCGATGGTATCGGAACTTGGGGGGCAGAGAGAGAAAGACTGAGACCCTGGACCCGGCATCGCAAGGGGGCCGCTTCGTAACGTTAGTTTCTCCCCACCTCGGGCGCCGACACTGGACCTAACAGCCCTCACCAGCCTCTCAATATTCGCTGGCCGCCTCGAGTCCTGTACTGTATTTGAATACATGCAGTCCGTAGCCCAGCCGACGCTCAACCTGCCGTTTGTCCACAACCGTCCACGCTGCCTTGCCGTCGTGTCCCCCCAGCGCGGCCTCTCCCGTGGCCACCCTGCCCTGCCACCATCCACTGACAGCCAGGCCCGGTCACGCGCGGTCCGCCCAGTGGCTGAAGTGTAGATACGAGCAGCAGTGGCTGTCGGGCTCGCCATCTGCCGGCCAAACCTGGAACCTCGCACCCACCAAGGCGGGGCTCGAGGGTCAAACGTCATCGCCCACCCCTACTCAGCTGCGCACAAGCCGACCGCCAGCCCACACTCACCTCGACCTACTTCATCCAAAGGCCTGCCTCGATTGCACTTTTACACTTTGCTTTGCACGGCACAACGAGCGCACGGCACTGCGATTCACCGCGGCGTGGTCCATCATCAAGGCTGCAGTATTCGCCATATAAAAGTCGCCCTCAACTCGCCGAGGCACGCTCCCACGTTTCCCGCCCTACCCGACAGCTTCCCCGCCCTCAATCGTGCCACCATGGCTGGCGAGCGCTGGGACCGAGACCGCTTCACCTACGAGCGCGACCGCGTTGAGGATGATCGATATTACATGCGTGGCGGAAGCGGACGCGATGGCCGCGACCGTTCCGACGACCGAAATGATCGCCGAAGGGCGTACGACGACGACCAGGTCCGTGACCGCCGGTACTACGACGATGAGCCACGCTTCGACCCGCGGCGGGAGCGGGCACCACCGCCCGACTTTGACCGCCGTGTCGTCATGGAGATGGAGCGAGACCGCGAGTACTCCCAGGACCCGGCTCCTCGCCGCCGCCCGGCCTTTATGCGCCGTCAGTCCTCGCTCGACACGTACGACCGGCGCCCGCTGCCCCGGCAATTCTACGATCGGGATGAGCTGCCCCCGCCCGCCCGCCGAGAGGACATCTACCGCGATGACTACCGCGCGCCGCCTTACATGTCCATCCCGCTGCCAAAGACTCGCGCCCTGCCTCCGCCAAGACGGTATCCCGACCGCGGCTTCTACGACGACATCGATGTTGCCGAGGGCGACGAGGAGTACCGACGCTACCCGGACCGGGTTCGCGAGCGCGAGGTTGTGAAGTCCCGCGAGAGACGCGACCGTAGCCGAGAGTCGCGAACAACGCGCACCCACACGCACAGGAGCAGCTCTCGCTCATCCCTGACTACGAGCCGTTCCTCTAGCAGCGGTGGGGGTACCACCGTCCACAGCGAGTACCCAAAGAAGGGAAAGACCAAGATTCCCACGAGACTTGTGTCCAAGCGCGCCCTCATCGATCTTGGCTATCCATTCGTAGAAGAGGTACGTCTCCCGGGTGTATTCGTTCCGAAGCCCACTTGCTCACATCTCGTGCCAGGGAAACACCATCATTGTGCAGAAAGCACTGGGCCAGGATAACATTGACGAGCTCCTCAAGCTTAGCGAAGAGTACAATAAGGGTAAGTCTTTGTCCGCCGGCTATAGTTCTCACTAGAGACTGACCACTACTATTCAGCCGATCTAGAGGTTGCCGCCGCCCGTTCCTCAGCTGGCAACATTCTCGAAGAACGCAGGGAGGAGATCATCATCCCAGCACCCGCAGCCGCCGCTCCACCGCCGGTTGTTATCGCCGCCCCTGCCCCTGCTCCTGCCCCTGCTCCGGCGCCTGTAATCGTCAACGCTCGTCCGGCTGAGGTGGTCGACACGACCAGGACGTACGTCCGAGAAGTGTCGCCGGCCCGGACTGCTACTACGTCTAGCTGGGACTCGTACTCCCATCACCACAACGACGAGGTGATTGTCGGTCCTATAGTCGAGCGCTCCCGATCGCGCTCGCGGTCCGGCCGCGACATTCGTGCCGAGATTCGAGCTCTCGAGAGAGAACTGACGCACCGGCCCAGAGACGTCATGGATGAGCGTGACGTCGTTCGCACTGAGCGGCTGCCAGACGGCCAGGTCGTCGTATACCAGGAGAGAGTGGAGAGGCAGGTCGCCGGACCCAAGCCACCGCGGATCGAGAAGGACAAGAAAGGTAGGATGTCCATCAGCGTACCGAAATATCGATGAAGGTGCGCCATGTTACAGTTGTGTGGCTTTGGTAGATCAGGCGACTGACTTGGGCTTGTACAGGACCAAATCCTAGACTCATGCGGGCCATGCTGAGCACTTTGACCTGAGAATATTGAACGACATATCGGCACAGAAACAAGGTGCGAATAAGAAGGGAAAACAGTGGGCGCATAAAGGTTGTGCTGGAATTTGGAAAACAGGCACTGGTAGCACCGACTTCCTAGGTTGGATCCAGCCCAGGCTAGCTAGCCGGCATTCTACGGCTGTCTGTGCGGTTTAATATTGGTTGGAAGACGCAGCATATAGACACGACCATGTATTGGTCTTTCGGACTGATATTGTGGCATCATAAGGGGAGGATGAAGGCGCGGGAAACGAAGAAGGGTTTCTGGCGATTTGTGGTAACGATATAACGACTACACCGGTTCATTGCTTCACTTAGCATTAAAGCGCAGACAGAAAATGAAATGTATACTTAAAAAGGTGCAAGGTCTGTCCGCGACTGGTCGTTGCGTCACAGGCAAATGTTGGTGATGACTCGCACGCGATGCTGTATCGAGATCACGCGGCGTCCGGAACACCGGATAAGGGCGTCGACTTGTCTTACCAAAAAAGAGACCGTACGGCCTGGTGAATCATCGGTAATATTACAAGATGCTGCAAAATGCTACGTGTTTCTGATATGCAGCCACAGCGCGCCCTGACGAGGCCTCGCCACACTTTGCGCCTGTATGAGAATCACGTCTGCGTCTGCCTGGCTTTGGAGTCGAGATCGGCACTTGGCCACGCACCGCCCGCGTGGCCAATCTGCCGATTAGCAGCTGCCAACGATCGTGATGGACTTATCAAAGGCTCTCGGAAAATAGTCTGTAGTGGTCCCAATACGGACTTGACAAGGAAGCAGTCCCGTGGCCTAGAGCGACGCCACCAGGTCAGCGGACACCTCGAACTCACTGTTGGCGGACGGTCGTGATGCGATCATGAGAGGACCTGCAGGCCACGAAGGCTTGTCGCTCAGAGACATCGTTCCAGGCATTTACTTCGTTCCCCTGGGATCGACCTGAGGAGAGAAAATTACGTATACTGGTTTTACGGCGGCTGTCAAGCCAAGAGTGTTGCGCCAGGTCGACAGCCCGACAAGAACAGAGATATATGACATCAGTGCGAGCTTTCCCAAGACTCATCACCGCTTTGGGAGCGCGGCAGTGTGACTTGACGTCAAAGTGCCGTGGCGGTGAAGGATGACGCTCGCTGAGCAACAGCTGCCAGGCAACATGCAGCCAGGCAACGGCTCGCTGTATGAAAGACTTCAGAGAAAATAAATGGAAGCCCTTCTTTGCCACGCAAAACCTGCTCGTGACCCGTTGGAGGCTGACGCTTGGCCTGAGCGAGATGGAGGGATTTCGTTGGTCCGATATGCGGTGCCACCTCGGACGCTCACTCAGCCCGCATGAAATATCATGATGCGTGGGTGTCACCTTTCATTGGGCGCGCCACGCGTATAAAGACTGGAGGACTCTACGAGCACTTGGACGTTTGAGCACACCTTGCGGCTTGTCAGCAGCGCAGCGATACCAACGGGACAACGACTTCGCGCATCGCAGGATGCTCGTCGCACAGGCCGTCTTGGCCGCGGGCCTCCTCGCCGGCTCGGTGGCCGCGAAGCTGGCAAAGGTCAACTACGAAAATCGAACCCCAACAGCCGGCCACAAGCCTATCCAGGTCGAGCGGCCGCCGCTGGACCTGTCGCACCATGTCCGCAGCGCGACAGACCTCAACTCAATACCCTTTAGAGCCGGTCAGTACACTTCCCTTGAGCAAAGCCATGCCGTCTGCGCGTCGCGCGGCGAGAAGCAATGGACCGGCACCGTGGACGTGACCAACGACCATCGGCTCTTTTACTGGTTCTTCGAAAGCCGCGGCGACCCAGAGAAAGACCCCATCATCATCTGGCTCAACGGCGGGCCCGGCTCCTCGTCCATGTACGGCATCTTCACCGAAATGGGCCCCTGTTGGCTCGCAAACGGACAGAACGAGACGACGCCCAACGAGTGGTCGTGGAACAACAAAGCCTCGGTGCTGTTCCTCGACCAGCCCGCCGGCACCGGCTTCTCATCCGTGTCGAGCGAGGAGTTTCTCCCAAAGGAGGATCTCGACGGCGCCGAGGACTTCCAGGTCTTTCTCAACGTCTTCTTCTCGCAGCTGTTCCCGAACAAGGCACACCTGCCCATCCACATTGCGGGCGAGTCGTATGGAGGGCACTACATCCCGACGTACACCAAGCACATGCTCGATTCGCGGCGGTACAAGGCTGAGAGCGCCTTTCGCGGAAACATCACATCCCTCATCCTGGTCAACGCGCTTGTCGACATACCCGCCATCGACCTCGGG
The DNA here is from genome assembly GCA_024340155.1 of Tolypocladium pustulatum. Lineage (NCBI taxonomy): Eukaryota > Fungi > Ascomycota > Sordariomycetes > Hypocreales > Ophiocordycipitaceae > Tolypocladium > Tolypocladium pustulatum. Next base: position 21,877 of record JALHBY010000028.1, on the reverse strand, counting down.
GCGTACGAGCTGTTGTGCGTGAGCGAGAACGGCAAGGGCATCCTGAACCAGACGGCGTGCGACTTTATGCGCGAAAACTACCCCGAGTGCTGGAAGCTGCGGCAAGGATGTGTCACGAGCGACGACCCTTGGGCGTGCGTCTCTGCGCTCGAATACTGCAGCAAGACGGAGCTGTACTACGAGGGAGATCCTTATTACAGTAAGCATTAGTGCAGTTGTTGTTTCCGAGAGATAGCTACTCACCGTGCTCGGGGCACAGTCCACCGCAAGTGCACAAACATAGATTGCGACGGCCCACAGGACGGCAACATCACGGCCTACCTCAACCAGCCGCACACGCTATCCGCGCTCAGCCTGTCTCCGGACTTTGGCTTCTCCGCCAGCAGCGAGAAGATCCTGAACCGATATCTTGCGAGCGGTTCCTTTGGACGGCCCACTCTCGCCGAGGTGGGCGACGTGCTGGACGCGTTCCGCGAGTCCAACCACGTCGGCGACTTCAAGGTGCTGGTCATGAACGGCAACGACGACTGGATCTGCAACACGCCTGGCAACAAGCTCGCCTACGACGAGGTGCGATGGAGCGGCCAGGCCGAGTACCGCAACCGGCCGTGGCGCGCGCTGCCCCAGGACATCGCGGCGACGGGGGAGTGGAAGGGCACGGCCGACGGACGGCTCGTGTTTGTGACGGTGGACGGGGCCGGGCACGAGCTGCCGCAGTGGGTGAGAGAGGGGAGCTTCCAGATCCTGGAGCGGTGGATCGCTGGAGGGTGGCGTGCGTAGTACCTGTAGACCAGGGACCCCGTCAACGGGTGACGGGTGACGGGTGGGCTGACACCATCGGAGATTTTTTAGAGTAGATTACAGACCTTCTTCACATGCGATTTGGAAGAGTCCAGGGCTCGGCTCGGAAGGCGGCATAGATTGTACGAGGCTTTGAGCTCATAATCCTTGTCCTACATCTTTTCCAGTAAAAGAAAGACCAAAAGCACCTGATGCTGCGGCGCCATCGGGTCCGTCCCGACGTTGACGAGGTTTGACAGGCGTCGTGTAAGCGGGCCGTGGGGAATCTGGGGATGCAACGTGCGGAGGCGTTCCGGAGGTGGAGTAACGCCACGCGGAGTCGCGGACCAACCGAGGCATACGAGGCCGTACTGATCGCAGACTATAACTTTGCCATGGAGGCCGCTGCCACCCGCGCCAGGTAGTCCGACAGGCTCGTTTCTTGTTTCTTGTTTCGTTGCCGTCTGGTAGAAGTGCCTGCTGCCAACGACGTCTCGCACCTCGAGAGCGAGCGCAGACATCACTTACACGCGCTACCGTACATGGGCACCATGGACGCAGTGGCAAACCTGTGGAAGCAGGTCGTGGCCTCGTGCAACCCGTATGCCCTCGACTTCGTTGGCGGCCTGGTCATCCAGGTCGTCTTCTGGTGGCTCCCGTGCCTCGTCTTCACCTCGCTCGACTCGCTCGCGCCGGCCTTTTCGGCGCGCCACAAGATCCAGCCGGCGCCCAAGCAGCCCACGGCCGCCGAGGTCTGGCACGCCGTCGACGTGTCGGTGCGCAACCAGCTGATCGTCACGGTCGCGCACCTGGGCCTGACGTACGCCTCGTACGCGACGGGCCGGCCGCCGGCCATCCGCATCGAGGCGGCGCTGCCGTCGGCGGGCGAGTTCGCGCGCGACATGGTGCTGTGCGTGGCGGCGCGCGAGGTGCTCTTCTACTACTCGCACCGGCTGTTCCACGTTCGCTACCTGTACCGGCGCATCCACAAGACGCACCACAAGTTCACGGCGCCCGTGGCCTTTGCGTCGCAGTACGCGCACCCGGTCGAGCACGTCCTCGCCAACACGCTGCCCATTGTGCTGCCGCCGCTGGTGCTGCACTCGCACGTGCTGACCATGTGGGCGTTTGTGGCCTGGCAGCTGGTCGAGACGGCGACGGTGCACAGCGGCTACGACTTTTTCGGCGGCGCGGCGCGTAAGCACGACCGCCATCACGAGCGCTTCGACGTCTACTTCGGGGGCATCGGGGTGCTCGACTGGGTGCACGGGACGGACGAGAAGAAGAGGCTCAAGGGGACCAAGGCCCAGTAGGGAGAGGTGCCTGGATGCAAAACATGGTGAAAACCCGAACACAAGAGACGGGTGCTTGGATGCAAGTTGTGTGGAGAAGATATAGCTGGAAAACCACAATGCTCAAGAGGTCACGTTGTGTTGGTTTAGGACCTTGGGCGGGGCCAACGTACGAGGTATGCAAAGAGTATCTTGACTACGGACAGCGCGCATCACAAAACAATAAACGCAGACGGGGGACGCTGCCCCCATACTCGGGACTGATATGGATCCCCCTACCTCGCCGTTCGCGCATAGCCCCCAATTCATTCTCAGCCCGCTCAGTTCGTCTTCTTGTTCGTCCCAACTCGTTGGCCCTGCGCCGTGAATCGCAGGTACGCAAACACCGCCAGACCTCCGATGACAAGCCAAACGGCGTTTCCTGGAGAACAAATCTCGTCAGCGCTGCACGACGCGAACCACGAGCGCGCACTTGACCTACCGAGCAGAAACTTGCTCACACCGCTTGCAATGTTGGCGAAACCGCCGACGACGTCGCCAAACAGCCCGAGGACGCCTGTGAACAAGCCGATGACGGCGTTTACGATGCTGCTGACGACGCCATATGCAGCGCCTAGCACGGAGGACAGCAGCTCGTAGAACGAGTTGATGAGGTCAGTGACTGCAGACGTGATGGCCATGGTAATTTGATCTCGGGTATGTCGTTGCTGGGTAGGTACGGTAGATGTGTTGTGAAGATGGAGAAATGCAGCCAGTCCTGTGTACTTGGAAAACGCTGTGATTTATGTCTGGCCAAAAGGTAGAGCAATCACACGTCACGGCGTCTCAGCGAAAAGTTCCTTGCTTTACACACTGGCTGTGGCGTTCCTGCCGCCCATCGCGACTGCGCGCAAGGCATCGCAATCCGGCTCGGTGACGTCACGCGATATGCGTCACGCGACGACAGGGCCGGAAAAGGAGGAGACGCTCCGGCGGTCACCCTACGGCCAACATTGCCTCTGCCGGTACAGTACTTTGCGACGTAGTTTTAAGTTTTGAGCTTTCCCTCTGCCGCACACGCGGACCGGAGGCCACTTGTCGGGCAATGGCTGGCCTATCACTTAAGTGGCCCTGACGTGTAGAGTATGTTAGGTTGCGTCTGATCGCAGCCCATTCGGCACCATGCCGTTACGCAGCGACGCGAACGTTATAGGTAGAACGGCTTGGAACACCTAGTAGCTATGCTCGTGGCGTTGTGGGCTTTGGACATCTTCGAGGTGAATTCGACCTATGATATGATATCCCAGGTGCTTGTGATTATTATCCGCGTCTCAACCATGCTCGGTATAGATGACCTATTCGCTCCTACCATGCAGAACCAGGCATCAGCCAGGGTTGGCGCGAGCGGACCATATGCATAGCAAAAGTAAAATCAGAATGAAAGCATAAGCGGCCATCAACTGTACTGTAATGCGTGGGGCCGGAAGGGCGCTTTCAAGATAGTCGCACGCAGGACTACGGAGAGCACAGCACGTACGGACTACGAAATACCTTGACTTGGAAAGTTGCGGCTTAGGAAGACGTGGGTGGGAAAAGCGAGTTGTGCAGGTAATGACATTGACTGGGAGTCTGGGACTGGACTGCATTCATTGTCGCGCCCAATCAGGTCCCGTCGCAAATTGTTGCATCCAACTCTCCTGCATGTCTGAAACACGGACGTTGGCCCATTCGTGCACCATGCTGCAGTCCATGGCCAGCCTGAATCAATCACAAGCAGTCACTCTTTGGGGCCCGCGCAGCGCACAAGGCAATACAAGGCCCTCCCGGGTCCTGTCGTATACACCGCCTTGTTTCCCTTCCACGGTAGCTCCTCGTAACTTCATGAGCCGGCCGGCCAACTGCTTTGTTGGCTTGCTATCCTCGCCACTCATCGGCATGCTGGGCACTTGGAGTACCGAGGTAGTCGAGCTCATTGATGGCTTCCTCGATGGACTCCATCCCTCGTCCCCGCGGCTCGTTTGCCCGTCTCTGCGCGACAAGGCCATGGCTGCTTTCGGCAGGGCTTGGCTTGGCCTTTTCGAGACTGATCTATCGCAACAGAGCGTGCACAGGCTTGATGAAATCGTTGGCCACGACATGTTCCGCTATTCCATCCGCACGCTACGTATTGTCCGCCCTCTAGAGGTGTCGGTCACCGTCACTACGGGTTTGCGCCGGGTTGCCCGATCCCGTTGATCCGAGAGCCACCGGCTCTCAACTTTTCATCGGTCGGGGTGGGCTGGAGACTTAAGGACATGATGCGTCAACTCATCAACTGCAATACTGTTGAAATATGCAATCGCCAAGCTGCGTGCTCAGACTACATTCACAAGGACAATAGGGTCGCCGTGGGCCTTGCACCTTCGATTGTTATTTGCCTCTCTTGTCTACGTTGGCCACGGGCTCGCGACCTGCGAAAAATGGGTCTACACTTTGAGCTGGGGGCGCACTTACACTTGCAAAACAGTTACCCTCGATACTTGTCCGCTCTGACACATTTCCCTCTCTACGGGATCTCGACATTTCTTGCAGAATTCCAGGAATCGACGGCGAGAGGGTGGTCTCTGAAATAGCGGTACCACTCATGGCAGCGACCTCATGTTTGAAGAGACACGTCCTGGGCTTCCGAAATTATAGAGATGGTCGTCTGGACTGGCTGTGATACCAACTCTTCCACTCATCGCAGACCTCGAACTTTGGGCTGCGGACAATGTACCACACACGGCTCTGCTCAGTGGGCTTCTCGGAGAACACGTCGTCATTTATCAATCTATATGTTTGCTCGTGTAAGACATGTACGCACGTACTGTACTATGATACGGCTTCCAACATAACAAGCTTTACGTGGGAACCCCGCTCTCACGGACTATTACGACCTGGAAGAGAAGGTAGTCATACAGTAAGAAACCGACTTATCAGCCCAAGGCTTGAGCGTTGGGTAGAGGTAAGTGGTCGGGGCCATCGCCAACGTCACAACTCATACTACTGTAAATAAATACCGCAAGCTGGGCATTCGGGACTGCAATATCCCATGTATCAAGTCTATTAGAACCTATATATAGTACACTGAATGTCGCTCAACGTTGGATGAGTAAACATAAACGAACCTGTCGAAGCTCCGTTTAGATCTATATAAGCCAGGTCAAGTCCCTCACGCCAATGTATCTCGAACTCTTATAGCGCATTCTCTTCTACGGCCCGCCGTAGTACCCAGCCTTCAATATGGTCCGCCTCTCATCCTTCTACGTTGCTACCATAGCTACTTTTCTTCCCCTCGTCACTGCGCTCAACTGTCGGGAGGGCTACATATATTGTGGTACAACCCTCCTGGAGAAAGGTGAGATCAGAACCTCCCCATGTCGATCGGGCCGCATCACCAGCTCTTAGGTCTAATGCCGGAGAAGGAAACTATCGGGAACAAATCTTCTCGGCGCTGAGAGACGTGGGCAGGCCAAACACTGAAGCCATAATTCATAAAACTCTATACAACTGCGTTAATGACCAAGGGGATATCGAATACTATCTCTACTGTCAGATAAGATGCATAAACAACGGCTGGGGTGTAAATGATACCTGCCGGGAACATAGCTGATTCCTTGAGACTTCACTCTGGCTCAAAGATTGTGTTGGTGGCCCCTCGCAGTCCTTTGACTTCTTTGAGTAGTACACAACTTCGCATAGCCAATTTCTGTGTCTGCGCACATATACTACCGCCGTGGCATTTGCAGAGTCAGAGTTTACACCTACAATTCGTCTTTCAAGTATCATTGTAACCCAGAGATTATCAACCAGTATTGCCTTGGCGGCGGCTGTCATGCTTTCCGGAGCAAGCACGCCCAACGCTCATGTCGCCGAGAAGACAAGCCTGCTGCCGCCCAAAAGTGTGGTTTCACTCTTTCAGCTACGGATGATCACTTAACTCGGCCATTCGGCCTTGGGGCATTATGGCTCAATGGATCTCAGACACCAGCCGTCGTCTTCATTGACGAGCATAGAATAAGATATAGGGTAAGCGGATCAACTCGAGCGTTTTGCGCACATCCGGTGATGTCTTTCTGGATGACTCAAGCCAGATTCGCCCATGTTCTGGGAATGGCAGCAGCATCTCTTCGAATTTGGCCCGCAAGCTTGGCGTGCGGTGCTATGCCATTCGTACCAGCCAAACCGTCTGCGTTTGGAGATTGCTGGAGCCGCGGCGCTCACAGCATGGAAGTTGATATTTCGGCTGTCAGCACAGTGCAGTCGGCTGTCAGCTGCCACACGGCTTTGACGTTGACGTTGACTCGGTCAGATAAAATTTTGCGTCATCCATGTCTGACTGAAAGCATCTTGTAAAGTGAGCAGCGTGTACGTCTCCATGCCTAATTGATCGCTCGATTTGGGTATTCCCGACGCTGGCCCAACTCTGCCCGCCTTGAAAGCAGTCTTGGCGACGGAGGCATTTGTACTCCGTACAGGGTTCCAATTGGCTTCACACTCAGAGTTAGCAAACGACGCTGACAGGGCAGGGATGCATGTGGCCTTGCTGACGAATAACGGAAAGGAAAGGGAGCGAGGGCTATGCGAAGTTATATGAGAATTTGGGCGAGTTGACTGGCCCCATACTGTACACGCAAGTCAGCTGTAGGGCAGACTGCAAGTAGAGTTCCTCGCAGCTCCTGATGCAGCCAACGAAATCACGCGATGCCTTTAGCTCGTGCTGGCGAAGCCTCATGTCAAATACGCGCTGTGCCAATCCTTCACATGCAGCGAGCCCCGTCTATTTCTGCTTGGAAGCGCCCGCCCAGGCGCGCATTGAGGCAGTGCAGCGCCGGCAGCCGACGATGGCCAATCCGGTCCGTTGAAGGTTTGCTTCCACCGCGCCAGGCCCCCGGTCAGGTCATCTCCAGATTCGCTGGGGTCCCATCCCGCTCCACGGCAGACATGCTTTCTTTTGGGTTATGGATACGGGGTACGAGGGCGCGCCCAGGGCAGAGTTGCTGCCAGGCAGACGCACTCTGACCTTGCATCCTCCTTTGCGTCTCGTCGACGTCTCGCTTCATCCAGCTGCTCGAGGGGCACCCGCATCGAGTGTGTGGGCGAGCCACGACTGAGACGGCTTCACTCTCGCTCACCGTGGTTTCTGTTCCTGTCTCCCTCCGCCACAAGGCTCAGCCAGCGGGCGCGACCGAGCTGCGGAGCTGCGACGCACTGAACCTTGGCCAGCCGCGACGGTCGCCATGATTGACTCTTACACGGTGTACTGCATCGCCGCTGCGGCGTTGCTGCTGCTGACCGCTGTGCCGGCCCTTGTCATCTTCTTGTGCTCGCTATGCATGGCGCGGCGGCGGAAAGACCCTGCGAGGTCATGGCTCGCGCTCTACAAGGCCTCGTTTGGCTTCTTCGTTCTGTGAGCACCCGTCTGCCCCAGTCTCCCAATGCGCCAGCCGTCTGACCGAATCATGCCTCAGGAGCATCATTCTCTACTTCTTCGACTACCTCCTTGTAATTCTGTACACTCAAGTCTACTACGTGGCGATTGAGCAGAACGCGCGCAGCGTATCTTCGGACATTCTCCAAGCGCAAGTCCAGACAGGCATCATTGGGAATTTGTTTGAAGAATTCGCCGTCATCTTCGCTCTCGTCGCGCTGCTCAGCCTGGCCGCCGCCGCGAACCTGATCCACGCCGAAAAGCACTCGGCCGCAGACAGAATCCTGCTGTTTTGCGGCTATGCGTTTACTGGCTTGCTTGGCATCCTCAACATCGTTGTCTTTGCAGAGAGTGAGAAGCAGTTTGCCAATTCATATGCCGACAGCAACAACGCCAGTGGCGCCATAATGACGAGCACGCCTTGGGACTCCCTGAGGATTTCAAGAAACGTCAACTTTGCCCTAATAGTCCTCCAGCTTGTCTTCAATGTCGGGGTGCTGGTCAAGGCGATTTTGGTTGCGGTAAAGACCAGGTCAGAGCCGCGAGTTACCACGGTGAGTAAACTGGAGCATGTGCCGAGTAGTAATTGGCAACTGACTGACTGACTTCCCAGGCCGTGAGACATCTCATTGTCTGCTGCACGCTCTTGCTGCTAAAGACGTCTTACAATGTCGGCTACTGGGCCAAATACGTCCCCTTGGGAGACCCCGAGGCGGCCTGGTCCCGATCCGACAAGTCGCAGCCGGGAGACTACTTTGTAATCCTCGACGTCCTCTTCGACTTTTGGCCAATGTTCATCATCTTCGTCATCCTCTTCGCCTTGGGGGCCAGAAAGCAGGGCGGGCTGTGGTCGACCGCGCAGCCCTTCATGATGGTCCGCCCTGGAGGTGACGGCATGCCTACACAACAGACGCCTTGGGGTTTCGAATACGTCACTCTACCCCAGCCACCCATGCAACCAGAGTGGCAGCAGCAGCAGCAGCAGCAGCAGCAGCAGCCGACATATTTCAATCAGCAAGGGCTGCCGCCTCAGCACCCAGCGACGCACGCGCCGCAGTATGGACAGGACCTCTCGTCGCAGGAGCACTGGCGCGATTTTCCGGAGCAGCACCAGCAGCATCCCTATGAGATGAGTGTGGAAACAGGGTCCACGTCGCCTCCTCCGCCATCGCACTTCGAGACCATGGGGCTGTATCATCAGGCGGATGGAACACCACCTCAGACGACCCCCCTGCCATACCCCGAGAAGAGGTGAGGGATGGTGAGGGAAGATGCGCGGGGTCCAAGGAAGGGGCATGAGAGTGGAAGTTGCAAATTGTTTCGGCGTTGGGATGTCAGCGCAGCTGAAAAGATACCATGTAATTGTACTCCGCAGTATGCTCGATCTAAAAAAACCATCAAAGCCCCTCGTCTCTTTCTGTCGTCCTGGCCCGTGTCTAGTCTAAATTCTCGGTCCATTGCGGAGGCGCTACATAGGGTCCGTCTTCTCCCATCGTTCCAGTCACATATCTGCTTTGAGTTAGCACCGCTCATGCTTCGTGTGTCTACGACGTACTTGGTGTGGCTGCCCCTTGCTGCAAGCTGGCCCTTGCTGTTGGTGAAGGTTACGGTCGTGTACGCAAGCGTCTTGCCGACTGTTCTGCGTCAGTTACTGCCAAGAGACCGAGACGACTCAGGGTACAAACTCTTGTCACAAATGGCAGTGCCTTTGAGAAGATCACCTGGTCGTCCGCCGGGCGCGAGATATGTCACTGAGCAGATTTAGCAGGGCACCAGCATTCGGCGCACTCCAGGTGAGCCTTACCGTTCAGGTCCGTGGACACCCCGGTTGAGAAGCGTCCTGTCGAAGCAACTGCCAGGGAGCCGCCGAGGTCAACCAGGCTGGCAATGGTTCCGCCATGGATCGTCTGGAGTCGGTTCTGCGGTCCAAGTCAGGGCAAGTCAAAATTCGTACTTATCAACGCTGCCCTCACGGTGTGGTCCTTGTGAATGTCCATCTCAAAGTCGACGCGCCCGGGAGAAGCGTTCACCACCCGGAACTGCAGGCCCGAATGTCAGCAGCAAGCAGGAGATGAAGTTCGGAGCGGACAGCAAAGTACCCGTGGACCAAGCAGCCTGGGAACTCGTCAGCTACTGCATCATCTCATTTTCGTGCTTCAATGGCCTCATGCGACTCAATTGGCGACAAGGCATTCGGGAGCAGACTGTTTGTCTCATTACCTCGGTTCCAGGCCGGAGTCGGCCATGAAAGACCGCATGACCTTTGGACGTCAGTCAGCATCTCAATCCTTTCCGACGTCAATCTGGCCAACTGACAGCCTTTGTGAAGCCTCCAGGAGACAGTTTTTTTGCCATTGTCGCCCGCTGGTGAACCGGATACGTTCTGTTGTTGCGTCACTGGTGATGGTCTACAACTGAGTCGGCTGTTCCAGGGACCAGGCCCCGGGGTCCGACCCAGGGTGGCACCTCCCACCGACGTAATTATCCGACCTTCATCCGGAGCAGCTCTTAGAACAGGCAACGACCGTGAACATTCAACACCGAAACCGTGAGCTGCATCAACACCCTCCGTCGAGCCTGCAGCCTCCATTCCTCGCTGCGGCGCATTATTATTGCCCTATCATGAAATAGCGACAGTTCCATCACTGACGGACTGGTCTCGCCGCCAAGATGTCTGTCGGTCCGACGCAGTCGCTTCAGCTCGCCGAGTACCTCGAGAAGCTGCCTGGCACGACCTTTAGAAAGCTCTACCAGCAGCCCTCGACGGCTTTTGCCATTTTTCGGCGCATGCTGCCGCATCTCGGTACGCGCCCATCTCAATGAATGCTTGCTATCTGTGCGCTGACCATTTCAGCGAAAACCTTCGTCATGCGCATCCTCTTCATGCCCAAGCCGATGCTGCTCAGCGACCTCGATCTCTGGGTCAAGCCAGAAGCGAAGCGGTACGACAATCTCCGCCCACGAATGTGTCGGCTCGAGGCTAATCCCACTGCAGGCAAAGAGACCAGGCGCTATCGATCCTCCGCGGCCTCCATATCATTCAGATCTCCGTCCCATCCAAGGACAAGCCACAGGAGATGTTTCTGACGGCAAACTTCAAAGCGTCCCTCCGCCTGGCACTCACCGGCGGCGGCACGCACAACTCCTTTGGCGTCCCGTCCACGCTGATCATTCCGCCCGAGGTCGACATTGCGTTTCTCGACCGGTACGCACGGAAGAAGTGGGAGGAGATTCTGCACTTCGTCGTGTCGAGCGTAGGATACAAGAGCACAGGCGATTCTGTCGGGCCGAACAAGAGTGTCAAGGAGCTTCTGATTGCGGGTCGATTGGTTGACAGGCAACCCAACGGGAGTGTCGGCATTACGCAGGCAGGCTTCACGTTTCTGTTGCAGGAGTCGCACGCCCAGGTGTGGACGCTGCTGTTGTTGTGGCTCGAAGCGAGTGAGAGCAACAAAGCCGCCGGTCTGGACACTGTGGACATGCTGTCCTTTCTCTTTGTCCTGGCGAGCCTCGAGCTGGGAAGGGCCTACGACACGAATGCTTTGACGGAGCAACGCAGGAACATGCTGCCTTTTCTACTGGACTTTGGTCTCATCCATGTTCCTCCGCAGAAGCGGTCCATGTTCTTCCCGACACGTCTTGCGACAACCTTGACCAGCGGCGGAAACAGCTTGCGGACAATCAGTGACGGCGTCGCGGCCGCAACAGCAGCACCTTCGGGGTCGTCGCAAGCGGGCCCGCTGGGGGGCGTTGGTGACCAGAAAGGCAGCGTCATCGTTGAGACCAATTACCGCATCTACGCTTACACGCAGTCAACACTTCAAATTGCGGTCCTGGCGCTCTTCACAAAATTGAATATGCGCTTTCCGGACATGGTCGCCGGCCGGCTCTCGCGCGCCTCCATCCGTCAGGCCATCAATTTTGGCATCAATGCCGACCAAATCATCTCGTACCTCGCCGCCCATGCGCACGAGCAGATGCATCGCACGGCCGCCCTGACGAACAAGCCCGTCCTGCCCCCGACCGTTGTCGACCAAATTCGCCTCTGGCAGCTGGAGAACGAGCGCATGAAGACGACGAGCGGGTTCCTTTTCCGCGACTTTGACGACCACAAGGAGTACCTGGACACGTCCAAGTTTGCTGAGGAAATTGGTGTGCTGGTGTGGCGCAGCGACAAGTCGGGCATGTTCTTTGCAAACAAGCACGAACAAATTAGGGATTATCTTAAGAGCAGAAAGCGGGCGGAGTAGACATGCTCCTGGGCGCATTATAATGAGACGCGAGAAACCGGCAGGGGCTTGCTTTGTAACGGCGTTGGGGCGCGGTAGACAAGGGAGGGACTGAGCATACCCAAGGCCGCCACGAGGGCTTGCTACGTTTGCGTTAAAAGGATTTTACAACGAAGACTCATCCTCTGAGATGCCATCACCAATCAACTGATTGGGAGATCATTTAATGTCACAAAGCTTGGCATTATTATACAGGGTTCATGCAAAGTGAGCAAATCGGACCTATCCGGCGTCCCTTAAAAGTGCAAAGCCAATCTTCAAAAGGGCCATACGTTACCTCTCCATAGTCGCGAGGTGCACTTTAAACCAAGTCATCAAAATCCCACGTCACAATAAAAGAGTCAAACAAAACAAAACAAAACCTCGAGTCGTTAATCATACCATCATGGTGTGTATCCAGCCTCGATACCGTCTTGGCTCCTCTCGCCAGAGGGCCGTCGCTGGAACCCCTGAACCATAAAGGCACCGTATCACAGCCGAAGAGCCTGACTGAGGCTTGAATTTATAGTCAGTCAATGTCCACGTCTCATTGGGACGGGTTACCTGCATTAGGTCTCTGCGCTTGGCTGTTGCTGATCGGCTGTCGCCGGCTGGTCGCGGCGCCGCGGCGACGACTTTCAACTATACGCGGCATCATCCGTTCGCCATGCTGCGAGTGGGCGCTTGAAGGAAGCAGCATGGGCCGGCCGCGACGCTTGGCATAGTACTCTTGAAACTCATGTAGTGAGTCCTTGGCTTCCGCCGTCGAGCTGAGAAACTCGAGTTTGGCAAAAATGACCAACTGGATTGCATCCTCCACCGGTATGTCCTTGACTGAGTCCCAAGATCGACCTTGTGCCATAAGCCCGCTCTGGAGAGCTAATAGCATCTCTGGGCCTCGATTCTGGTTCATGTAGTAGTCGGTCAGACCGCTAAGCCGTCCAGTCCAGTATTGCATGGGCTGTGGAGAGGTTATTTGTGCTGTTGTCGGCTCAGGGGTTGCTGAGCGTGTGGGCGGGCCGGCGGGTGCCTTTGACGGCGGTCGCGAGGACAAATCTGCAGACGCAATGGACTCGCGGCAATACGGGCCATTGGACGGGGCCGCCGCTTGCTGGTGCGAGCGCTGAGATTGCAGTGGCAGGCCAGGAGGGATGAAAGCAGATGAGCCCGTCAACTGACGCCTCGAGTCGCCGATAGCCAACGCTGACAGGTGCTGGGACTGGTGCGAACTCTGTACATGCTGCGAGGGAGTACGAGGAGTAATAGCAGCAGGTGTCGATGGGCGACGCGAAGGATTAGTAGCCAAGGCAGACTGGTGCTGTGACTTTTGTGAAAGACCACGCGAACTCTGCGTGTGTTGTGAAACAGTAGAGGACATCGGGCTTCGTGCGGTCGCAGCAAGCGCTCGCGACGATGCCGCAACCTGGAGAGCACTATAGGCTTGTGGCGACCCGCGGTCTTGAACTGCCACAGGGCGCGAGACTCGTTCAGAAAACTGCCGTGGATTAGAAGGGGGAAAAGGAGGGACTTGTGCCGATGCTTTCACCTGGCGTGGGGTAGGCAGCGGTGAATATCGAGAGAAGCTTCGCGACGGACCAGCCTGCTGCGAGCCAATAGCTTCTCGCCTAGCATCATCAAAGCTTACGTTCGGATTCTGGCGTGAGAAGGAGCTTTTCAATTCATGCAGGACGCCCATGGTCCTCGACTTGGGCAGCCTGCCCACCTGACTGGGAGTCTGCGAAGGGTTCAGAACAAAATCACTAACTGCAGGCGGTACTTTGTCTTCGCCGTAATTGGCTGGTGCTCTGTCAGGCAAAGTCGAAGTTGTCAAGCTGGTCGGGAGGAGAGTTTTGGTTGACTTGGACTTGCCAAAGGACGGAAACGAAGGTCTGCGCAGGAATCGGGAGGCTGCAACCATCATGGGAGGGGCCTGAGCCGCAGTGGTGGCGGATGAGGACGAAGCCGGGACGGTAGGACAAGCCAACGGTCTTTTGCTTCTCGGAAAGCTTGCGGAGACTCGTTGCATGGTGCTCATGGCTGATGATGTTGCGGTGTCGGAAGGGATCGTGGTGGCTGGTGTTGAGTTCCCAGACCAGCCTTCTATCTCGTTAACAACGGAGAAGTGTGCGCCTCTCTCGAGGGGCTGACCTCGCGAGTTAAACACCGGTCCTGTTGGGATCGAGATGGTTGGTCGAAGTCTTTCCTTCTTGTGCATCTTGAGAGTCAAGTCGGGCCTTGCTTGGAGTTGCTCTCAGCTTGACCCAACGCACCTCCGTGTGTCTGGAAGCGGCTCACCGACGGCTTGGGTCAAGGGAATCTCGAACGAACAGAAATTCGATGGCAGTGGAACGACATTCTCGTGGGGACGAATGTCAGGAAGTGAAAGAACCCCTTGGTGAAAAGGAAGAATCGTCAACGACGGGAGGGAATGGATGGAAGGAACGGACGCGCAGCAGCAAGTCTCATGCTACCGTTGACTAGCAGCCAAGTGGGACGCACGAAGCAATGAGGGCGCTATGTGCAGAGCCGCAGCAAAGAAAGTTTGAATGCGCAAGTGAGATAGTTTGAGGCGTGCGCTTCGTGACAAGAAAAGAGAAGGAAGCAGGACCGAGGCCGGACGGTGCGATTCCTAGTGCAACTGAACAGGTGCGTGATTCACTCTGCGCGAACGGGAGAGCCACGCTCCTGCCTGATCATCTGACCGACACGGCTGTTCAGGAAAGCAGAGCTGGCAGCTGCTGCCAGTTTCAAGGCGGGAAGGAGTGGGTTGATACGGCAACGGATGAACCAATGCACTGCATGCCTTTTCGTCCCAGGACGCTCAAGAGATGATTCGAGGCAAATGGCCTATATTTTCAGCCACACCTTTGTACAAGAGGACATCTATCCTTGCATCGCTTACGCCTCATTCGTCCCAGCCCTGGATCTTGAATCGGAAGACGACGTCACCTTCTCCCCTGGGAATCTCGTTCCCGTTGCCGTCCCAAAGCGCCCTCTCGACGAACGTCACGTTTCCGTCCCAATCCACGAGCACCACAGTCTGCCTCTGCGTGCCGTACATGCCCGTCTCAAAAGCAGCGACCGTTTCCAGCTTTCCGTTCGAGTCGGGTCGCTGCTCGCCCATGAGCTCCTCGACGGCCTTGCCGTCGCCATTCATTGACGTCCAGTCCATGGGGCCCTTGGCCATTGCCTCTTTCATGGCCTTCTGGTGAGCCTCGTCTCCAATTGCAGGCACGAAGATGCTGTGCTTGAGCTGGCTGACGTATTCCTCGAACCCCGCCTCTGGCATCCGCGCGGGGAGGGTGTCGGTGTCGAGGACTGAAAACAAGCCCTTGATGAGCTCTTCTTGGCTTGACTTTTTGCTGGCGGCTTTTGATACGACGTCGTTGAGGAGACTCTTGCCCTGCTTCACTTTGGGCCATTCCGCGGGGTCGTCATAGACGGTATTGCTGAGGCCCCACGTCTCGCCTCGCTCGTTACCGACAAGAGGCACGTCGGCCGCCGTTCCCGCACGGTTGCTTACGATGGCAATGCCGCCGTTGTTTTTCCTCAGCTTGCCTCCAACCATGGAAAAGCCCCCGACGCCCTTGACTCCCTCATTGGAGACGAGACGGTGGACGCCTGCCTCGATGCCGTCATCTGCGAGCCCTCCGAGCCAGGCCTTGACGATGGCGCCTCTGCTCTTGACGCCGTGAACGGGGTGGTTGGCGTCGTGCATGTCAAGCTCGCGATAGTTTGTCAAGACAGCCAGGATGCCGGTCTCGGTGATGCCGAGCCACGTTCCCTTCTCTGCCCTCTGCAGGTCACGCGCCGACAGCACCCTGCGGCCCGAGGTGGGATGCGTCCACCAGGTCGGGCGGGACGTCGGGCGTAGGATATACTCATCACGGTTGTCGATGAGGATGAGCGAATAGTCGGGGTGCGCCGTGGTGAATAATACGATGCACATCTTGCTGTGGTGATTGTGATTGGTGGTTGCGTGAGAGATGGTTGAAGACTGTTTTGATGACGACAAAGCGAATTGACGTCCGCGTTGCCAATATACGGCTTTGGCAACGGGCAAGACGCGACGAGCAGGTGGCACGCCAGTTATATAATTTTTGGGCGACGGGGCGAACGGGTTGAGCGCAGGGCCAAGACTTACGGCCAACTCAGCTCATGATGGCGAGTTTGTGCAGCAGGGGCAACGGCACGTCGTCACTTGAGATCCTAGCGGTCGTCTGACGCCCATGTGTGGCGGCGACATCCGAGATTCGCCGATCGCTCATTCGGTGGAAAAACAGGCCGGAGATGCCTCTGGGTCCCGTCCGCCCTTCGCCTTGCCCGCATGCTGGTTAGCTGCTCGCTGACACGTGCGACTCATGCCGCGGACCTGACATGCTCCATGGCCGTGGAGGGTGGTTCGACTTTACAGCAAAAAAAGACTCGCGGAACCAACATCTGCTGCGCAAATCCATTTCGAGATGCTACATCCACCTTTCGATCCCATCATGCCTTATTCATAGTTGCCGACGGCCAGCCCCACGCGGGATTGCGGTATTACCCGCCATTCAGTCCACTCGGAGGAAAGGAGTCTCTTTTCAAACCATCAGATTCCGCCGTTGAGCGGACAAGAGAGGCAATTTCAATTCGAATCTTTTTAATTGATTATCAAGTTTCATCATGGGAATTTTGTGGTGACTCTGTCCGTGCACCTATTCTCCTTTTGATGCACGATTGCTGTCATGTGCGTCTATACTATTACATCTTCCGCCTGCCGTCTTTTCATGCTTGGTTTTCGCTCATCTTCTATTAAAATTCAGGAATCGGCTCTGCAAAAATATTTGTCAGTATCAACGGTCGGTGTTGACTGCCAGAAGTAGGCAACTTACTGCTGTAAAGAGAATGATGAGGTTGCTGCCGATAAAGGCAATGTAAATGCCCATGTCGCGCCAGCGGTTTGCATAGGACAAGTCGAGCGGCTGGTAAAACTCGTCGCCGATCTTGTACGCGCAGTACTCGCAGCTCTGCGTCTCATTGCTGACGAGGTACCCACGCCCGCCGCTGGCGAAGAAGGCCTGCATGTACTCGCCGCAGGACTTGCCCTCGGGCGCAGTAAAGACATTAAGCTCGCCGGGCCGGCAGCGCACGCTCAGGCCATGCAGGGCTGTGGTGACCATGCCGCCGATGAGGCGTGTGAAGGGATCGAGCTGGTAGAGCCAAGCACGCCAGAAGCCCGGCATCTGCGGCGCAGGGATGGTGACGCCGCAGAAGAGGGCAAAGATGATGATGATGAAGGGGTCGAACTGCGCCGAGATGCGCGGCGAGGGCGTCAGAGAGGCCAGGCCCTGGCCCATGGTGACTGCGAAGACTTCGGTGATGAGCACCATGAGGAACTGGTAGCCCGCGCGCGATGGCGTCGCGTCCAAGCCGGGCATGAAGTAGATGCAGACGAAGAAAACGACCGCGCAGAGCACCGAGTAGGGCATTTCGGCGGTGACGATGGCCGTGGCAAATGTGACGGGCGAATACATCTTGGACGAGGATTCGCGGAAGAAAAGGGCGCGCTTGATGTGGAACATGACCTCGACCTGGCTGATAATGAGGGCCGGCAGCACGGTGACCTGGAACATGACGAAGACTGTGTACTGCAGCGAGGAGCGCGAGTCGTCCAGGCTGAGATACGTCAGGCCGCTGACGAAGGCGACGGCGAAGTGGTTGAAGAGGCGGGTGAAGAGGTAGTTGGGCGAGCGCCAGTAGGCCCGGAACATGCGCCGACACACGACGCGGAGCTGGTGGCGCACCGGCGAGGCGTACTCCTTTTCCTGCTCGTGGACCGACTCGCGCGCCGCGACGACCCTCTGCTGCTTCATCAGCGATATGGCTTCCTTTGCTTGGCCGAGCTCCGGGCTCTCGGCCCAGATGTCGGCCCAGTCACGGTCGCCGACGCGCGGCGTGCTGCCGGCGCCGATGGCCTCGAGCATGAATTCGGCGACATTGTCCGTGGGCGCCGCCTCGGCCCCGTGGCGCCGGAGGTATGCGCGCAGGATATGCGCGTCCTCGCCAATGTCGCCAAAGTACACGGTGCGGCCACCGCGCTGCAGCAGCAGGAGGCGGTCGAACATGTCGAACAGCGCGGCGTTGGGCTGGTGGATGGTGCAGAGGATGGCTTGGCCGGCCGCTGCCAGCTTCTTCAGGAAGCGCACGATGTTGAAGGCGCTCTGGCTGTCCAGGCCCGACGTGGGCTCGTCCAGGAACAGCAGCAGCTCCGGCTTGGCGGCGAGCTCGACTCCTATCGTGACGCGCTTCCGTTGCTCGACGGTCAAGCCGGCCTCGGCACTCCCGATGATGCAGTCTGCAATCGGCTCCATCTCCAGAAGGGCGATGATCTCTTCGACGTAGGCGTGGCGCTCAGCAATAGGGGTCTCGTAGGGCTGGCGCAGATCTGCAGAGAAGCGAAGGGCCTCGCGGACAGTCTGCGTGGGTTCGTGGAGGTCGAGCTGCTCGGCGTAGGACGTTGATCGCTGAAATTGCTTCCCCGGCTTGATGCCGTCGACGAAGACGTCGCCCGTGATCACACCGATATTCTTTCGAGAGGCGAGAACATCGAGCAGCGTCGTCTTGCCAGCGCCGGACGCGCCCATTAGGGCCGTCAGCTCACCTGGCCGCACGTAACCGAAGACGTTGTTGAGCAGACACCGAGTTCCTCCAGGCACGGGAACGTCGTAGTTGAGATTCTCCCACGTGAGGATGCTCTCCGACTCGATCTTCAGGTCCGAGCCCATCTCGTTGGACTTGTCCTTGCGCTTGGCCTCGCGCTTCTCCATCAGCTTCTCGTTGAGCGCCCGTCGCTCCTTGTTTGGCCGCTGATAGACCTTGAACGAATTGCCGCCCATACCAAACTTGACAAGCTCGCCGAGCACCACGTTCATGATGAGGAAGAAGACGATGATGCCAAACACGATGCCCCAGTTGCGCCACAGGTCACCTGGGTAGTACGAGAAGCCCTGGGCGATATAGTCTGGACCGTGCACAAAGGTGGTGCCCGACTTGGACCCCGGCAACGTGCAGACCTGGTGGTTGATGTCGGTGTACTCTGGTCCGGAGGGGATGAGCGAGTCGGCCGTGCACGTCATGTCGATGCGCTCAAACTCGTTCTGCATCAGCGAGCTGAAGATGAGGCCCAGCACGTTGACCCAGTAGATCCAGCGCAGCCACAGCTTCTCGGATTGGTACTGAATGATGTAGCCCGAGGTCGTGACGAACAGGGTGATGACGACGACGGCGAACTTGATGGCGTAGTCGAAGTCGGGGCTCACGCACCCGATGATGCGGAAGAATAGTGTCATGGCAATGTTTCCGGACAAGACCATGAGGTAAAAGGTAAAGAATGCACCGGCATCTCGCACCAAGCCCGTCATGAAATACACGATAATGGAGAAGACCATGATTTCGGTCGCCGCAAACGCCTGGTCCACGATGATCTGCCCAATCCAGAGCGCCGATGGCCGATGGAACGCATACGCCTTGTGCTTGTTGACAATCGCCCGACCCAGCATGGTGCCCGCCAGCTCGGAGAAGGCCTGGAAAGCGTTGAACAGGAGAGCAATGAAGAGTAGACCACCCTTGCTAAAAGCGCTGGCAGACGTCTTGCCGAGGTTGAGATACAGCGTGCCGAGGACGATGGCAATGGTGATACTGCGGACCCACGCCAGGGTGAGGTTGAAGCGATCCTGGAGCTTGAGGGTAAACTGTCGCTTCATGAGCGCCCACACTTGCAGATGGAAGCCGACCTGGTAGACGGAGCGCTTCGAGGAGCCGCGCTTGCTCTCCTTGACTGCCGTCTGAAAGTCGTCGTGCTTGTGCTTCTCCTGCTCTAGCGTCGTCTTGTACTCTGCAATGGCGGCCTCGATCTTCTCCTGGTGGCCGGAACCTCGGAACGCCTCCAGCAGACTCGCTGCGTCGTGCGGCGCGTTGTGCTCCGACCGGCGAGGGGCATACTGGCGCTCGAACTCGTCGGTGCAGCCCGTCACGTAGTCGGGTGTCGTCTGGCGCGGGCGCGGCGCGAAGCCGAGGCCCTCAAAGTACGCGCGTGCCTCGGCGGCGGGCCCAAAGTAGACCTGCTTGCCCTCGTCGATGACCATGACCTTGTCGAAGAGGCCGTAGATGTTCTCCGAGGCCTGGTAGAGCGAGACAAAGGTCGTCGTCTTGTAGAGGTTGGTCTGGATGCGCAGCGACTTGACAAAGTCGAGGGCGGTGCTGGCATCGAGGCCGCGGGTGCTGTTGTCCCACGAGCAGATGCAGGCGTTGGTGATCATCATCTCGGCGATGGACACGCGCTTGCGCTCGCCGCCCGAGATGCCGCGCACAAAGTGGTCGCCCACGACCGTCTTGCGCGTGTGCTCGATGTTGAACATCTTGAGCAGCGTGCCGACGACGTGCGCCTTGAAGGCGGCCTTGGACATGTTGCCGGGCCGCTTGGCGGGCATCTTGGCGTCGAGCGCGAAGCCCAGCGTCTGCTCGACCGTCAGCGTCGGGTGGTGGATGTCGTCCTCGGCGTTGTACACGGCCTCGCCGCGGTAGCGCTTGAAGTCGCGGGCCGGCCACGGGCCGTAGAAGACGTCGCCCGTGACGCTCGTGTAGCCGTGCCGCTGGTTGGCGATGGTCTTGAGGAACGTGGTGCAGCCGGACCCGGGCTTGCCCAGCACGAGCACCATCTCGCCCGGCTTGCACACGCCCTGGAAGCTGTCGAGCAGTGTCGCCTCGACAGGCTTCTTGCCCAGGCCCAGCATCTTGATGACGGGGGTGACGATGTCGAAGAAGTTTATGAAGGCGTTGGGGAATGTCTGTACGTAGTTTGCGGCGCCGCCAATGCCCCTGACTGTCAAGCCATCCCAACAGGCGCCGAGGTGCTTGTCCTTGATGCCGACCGCCTGGCCGGCAGCCAGGTCACCGCGTAGCGCCGTCTCGAGGTCGAAGATGGATTCATGGTCGTCGTCCGAGGTAATACCTTTCATGCGGCCCTTTTCGGGGTCGCCGTTTCTCTTGCGACTGGCTCGCGACGCGCTGGTGAACTCGCGCTGCAAGTCTGCAAACTCGGCCTCGGCCTGCTCCACGGAGATGCCCATTCGATCGTGGGTTGTATCATTGTGCGGTCCAATGCCATTGTTGTCGAAGCCCTCCTCAGTCGAGGTGGAATCGCGGGACTGGGGATGGGTTGACTCGACTTCTGCAGGTGAGTAAACCCCAGTGGCTACGGCGGGCGCCTCTGTCTGCTTGGCCTGTTGTTCCCTCATCGCAAGATGACGCGCCGGTTTCGCCCTCCTGGGCAGTCGTTTGTAAGTTTCGGGACAATTCAAGGTCGTTTGGCTGTACTCGGTAAATGTAGACTTGCAACCAAAAGCCTACACGGCGGGGCGAGGGCCGGCGCTGCAGGCGTTATGTAAATGGGCGATACTAGGAACGCCGAACGCGGTATCAATTAAGAATTGTAATGAATGACTTTAGTGGGACAACAGAACAGCAAGGCTCTGACTGAACTGCAGAGAATGTTGGGTTGAGTCAGAGTGGGTACGAGGGCGTTCCCGCATTCGTGCCGTGCTCGGCCTCCCCCGTGATGTCGACGTCCCTATGTGCAGGCGAGAAGAAGAGAAGAGAGACAGGAAAACATCAAGAGATACATGGACGAAGGAGGCAAGAAAAGGGAAATCTCCAAAGCCACCAACCCGTGGGGGAACGGGACAAGGATCAGGAGATCTGCCAGGATCTCCTGCGCGCAGACGGAGAAAGGCGCGCCCCAAGCTCCATACCCCTTGCCCTATTTGGCAAAATGAGCCGGGGAAATACTCATAGCGGAATCGAATGAAGAAAATTAACGGCTTCGGGTATGAAGCGGACGGACGAGTGGCGTGCCAAGATACGGCTTGCCGGCGTATTACCAAGCAGCGGCGGCAAACCCAGCAGCGAAACAACCATGTTTGTGGAGAACGGGGCCCGCGCTTTGTGTCAGGCGTTGGTTGCAAAAGACGACGGAGCATGAAAAAAAAAAAAGGTGCTCTCCACAGTCGATTTTCGACTTGGGCAGGCCGTTGGCGCATATGGAACCGGTGGTGGGGCCGACTTACACGACG
>JALHBY010000159.1:26428-42281 GCA_024340155.1 Tolypocladium pustulatum | reverse complement strand
GTATTCGCTGGTCGTCACCGACCCAACTACTAATCTGCCCCTTACTAGCTTAACTAAGGGAGAGCGGACGGGATCCCGTGTGTTCTAGTAGGTATGGCCGTATGTATTAGCATCACGGCACGAAGGAGGTTATGAGACTTTGCTTCACGGACCACAGACCACGGCACCGAGGCAGAGATCAACGGACCGGGAGCTTTTAAACTGAAGAAGACGTCTCTTGGCCCTTTGCCCCTTCTGCTTGACGCAATGCAGTGTCCCGACTGCTATGGAGATGAAGGGCCCACATTAAGGAGGCGGATCGCTCAATGTCATCGACATCGTGCTTCTTTGACCCCTTCGACAATTCTATCGCCCAAACGCCTGCACAAATTTGGAGCTACTCCAGCAGAGGCACTGGGCGTCGTTTGGCGTCTATTCGATTTGTGCTTTCGCATCTGTCTTCACCTCATGCCCCTTTGAGTCCTCATAGGCATCATAGTCAGATGCATCGTGCGGGCGAATGCCTCCGCCTGTAGGCTGAGGAAGAGTGGCACCCCCCAAAGCAGTGACTTCATTAGCTGCGGAGCCATGGGACTCTAACACAACATAAGAGTGTTCAATGCTTCATAGCGGTAGGAGTAGTGGTAAGGGAAAACTGGAGGTTTGTGTAATACAATTATACCACTGCTGTAAACCTAACAGATTGTGCCTTCTTGGTCGTAGCGATAGACTTACAAGTAAAGAGTATTCCCCGCCAAATGCTTTCGTACCAATGATACGGCGCTGTGCCGATCTCAATTATAAAAGAGCCTTACTAGCGGCTTACGGCTATACTGCTTCTCTCCGTGATAACTATGTAGCATGGAGCGTCCCTTCTTGCTGCAAACTAGGCAATGCCCACCTGACCATCCATTCGGACGCTAGAACCGCTTGTATATCGAATCGCTCCTCAGGCCTGAACCTGAGCATGCCTCGCATCAAGTCCAAAATTGCCCGTGTCTCATCATCGCCAAATTTTCCAGCTGCCTCTCGTCTTCTTCGATATTTCTGCACAAAACTTTCGAAAGCTCTTTCAAGTGTAGGCCAAATCTCTCGGTCACCAGTAGGCCGGCGAGGTATTCTCCTCCCGGCCTGCATCTCTCCCAAGCATGACCGCTCCCATCGTTCTCGCCAGCTTTCTGGGAAGCTCTGGTAACCTAGGACATCGATCTGCTGAGACACAATCTCATCTTCAGTCTCCCCCTCGCTAAAGATGAACTTCATGCCCAGGATTTCCCAGATGGCAGTTCCTAGGCTCCAAATGTCCGATGGATATGATAGTGCAGCGTCTGGCTGGAATAGCGCTTCCGGTGCCTTCTTCGCAGTGGGCGTGTTGCAGTTCTTGCCAAGGCGTGGTTCTGTAGTCGGGTTAAAGGACTCCCCAAAGTCGCTGAGGATGAGGCCCTGCGCATCTTCAAGGGTGAAGTCTGGCGCTCCTTTGCCGAGATACAAGGAAGCCACTGCATGGCTGAGAATATGAGGCGGTAGCGGCTTACCATCAACGCGCCTAATAGGCACCGTCTCTGGCTCGCCAAACTTTTTCCTGAGTTTAAGATGGAGAGATTGTCAAAACTCGATGGAAGCTTAACTAATGCATTTCGAAGGTGAATATCTGCTCTCGAGTGTTAACCTCGCATACTCAAGCAGCGATAGAGCGTAAGCAAACCTCCATGGACAAAGCCTTTCGAGTGGACAAAGGCAACGGCCACCGCTAATTTCGCTGCCAGAGCTCGAGCAACGTGAATGGAAAAGAGACGGCTAAACGATGCCTCTTTAAAGTTCACTTGAGCGGGAACGAGAGCATAGCATTTGTGCAATCCGTTAGGTCCTCGGACGTCAAATTCGTCTAAGATACTCGGTAAGACATCGTTTGCGGCGATGGACGTAGATTGGTTGACTAGGGGTAGAGTCATGTGAGAGGGCGTGCAAAATAAAACACTCGTGTTGCGGGAGTGTGTCTTGAGAAACTCCCACCTTGATGGCGACGTAGCGATTAAGTCGACCATCGTGCGCAAGCCAAATAGTCGAGTAACCGCCGTATCCTAGCTTGTCCACAATGCGATACCGAGAGTGCAATATGTCATCAATCATGATGGGATGATAACCCTCGGGCTCATACAGCTCGAGCCGCTCAACACCATCGATCCATTCGTACTCGATTGACTCAGGAGGCAACATTGTCAAAGATCGTGAACGAAATGGCTGTGAGGTCATGCAGCATCTTAGGCAGCCCATAACGTCCGAGCAGTCCAATTGGTCTCCATCCTGTCGCCGACCACTCTTGCAAAGGAGGGGGGACATGTATTTAACCTTCAAGTCTCCCAGTGTCTGGGCTGCAAAGCTCAGCACCGACCTTGTTCTATAGACATGTACCGAAAACCTCGTTAGCTACTCAGCCTATCTTGCCACTTTGGACCATCATCTTGCTGTGCCTTTGAGTTCTATGAACCGCACGGCATGTCTTCTGCCAGTGGAGCGAATCTTGTCAAGTACTTCTTTTACGCCGGCGATACTTCACCAAACAGAGTAAGCGCTCGTTAGTGGCTTTGGCTTATGCCACGGCTCGTGACCTGAATTGGCACCAAAGGCTATTTTAATCCGGCAAGCTCTTCCGCAGCGGACAACCAGCTTGACCCGGGGCTAACTCATCCCTTATTATACAGAGCTGACATTCATGACACAACAACCATCAACGGCCGACATGTAAAAGATCCGAACGAGTGGCATGGAACCTTTGCGTTCAAAGACGACACTCAAGTGCAGCAAGAATTCCACGTCGCTTCCCATGGCTATACAAATGGAAGAGACGATTTTGTTCTCAAAAAGGCGACACGTACGAATGAGAAGAAGGATTCTACTCCGAGGCGGGGAAATAAGATAGTGTGGCCGGACGAGGAGGATTTGGACGAATATGAGGATAGCCCTATCGCATATTCTCACTTGCCGTAGTTAACCTCGTTAAACTTTATCCAGTAACGTCGTTCTGCATATTACGATGCACCTCTTCACTAACCCTACTGGGGCCGAAGGTATCGCAACGATGGGCTAGACAGCACTCTATACCACGCGCCTCAAAACACGTGTTCCGCATCCGAAACCGAGATGGGTACTGTAACGCGCGGCAGGAGCTATATAAGGACTATGGTACAACCACGGCGCAAATTCGAGAGCCTCTTTAGAGATATCGGTCAGCTCGTCGATAATCGGAGCGATTTATTCTCATTACAGCAACAGCATTCTGATATTGCTTGCCAATACAAACGTCTCCGCGATCAAGTCAATAGGCCATCTGACCCAGTCGCGGCGGGTGTCGATCCAGCAGAGCAGCTAGGGCGGCGTACAGGAGCCGCAAATAAGCTCGACATATGTATCATGGAGATAAGAATGATTCCTGGGTATGAACGTTTTTTACTCGGCCAAATAGTGGTCACGATGCAGCAGTGTGCCACTGAAGGTACGATAGTCGTCGTCAACATCACCGACCTGCGGAGCCATGCGATCCTTGTGTCCCGAGCAGCTTCGCCGCAGCTGCTTGCTGCGGACGCAAAAGTCTGGCTCGGCAAGAAATGGACAGGGCGCGAGGGTTCCAAGGTTCAATACCGACAGAAAAACAAGGAGTAGCTGAAGTATCTATCTTGGCTGTGGGACGCGTGCGTCAAGCCGACCCTTGACGAAGTGGAAAAGGGTCCTACATCCGCGATGCGGTGAATAGCCTACCGCGGATATGGTGGATTGGAACTGGCCTGCGCAGCTCGATGCCGTTCCATGCTGCCGGGGTGCACAGCCCCGGCTCGACAAATAATGCGTTCAGCAAAACCGTCTCGTCGTACACGACGTCCATAAAGGCGCTCAGATATGCTCAACACCGAGCACGGGCCACGGATGATGCGCTCGGATCACTTCTGCTTGTCACTATGCCCACGACACCGGCCGGGTCTGATCTTCGCGGAGCCGCGGCAGAGAAGGAGAGAGTTACAGACATCACGCGGGACCACATCCCCGTGGAGCCAATCAGCCTCCCAAGCGCGAACCAAGTGGTCGACAAGCTGCGCGACTGCTACATCGCATACTTTGCCTGCCACGGATCCACTGATTATACAGATCCGTCTACAGCGCATTGATCTTCTAGCAGTTATACAATGGCTAGGGAGTTGAACAGGACCGGCTGACGGTGCACAGGGTGTCGAACCTAAACCTGACTAACGCCCGCATAGCATATCTGTCGGCCTGCTCTACTGCCGAGAACAAGGCCGCGCGGCTCTCTGACGAGGTTATTCACGTGGTGAGTGGATTCCAGGTGGCTGGTTTTCTACATGTTGTGGGCAGTCTCTGGCCGTCAATTGATAGTGTTTGCGTCGAGGTGGCGAGTATGTTCTACGGTTCGTTGTGGCGGTTGCGGAGGCGAGGCGGATGGGACGGGCGCGAGGCAAGCTTATACATGCCGTTGGGTTCGTACATTTTGGCGCGTAGTTCGGAGCCCGCCTTCTTTGATGTATGCCTTCGTGGCCAATCTGGAGGTTCCGGGGCCGAGTTAAAGGATGTGACCGGAAAGGTAAACTGTACATGATGGACTATTGACTTTGGTATGGCCAAAGGTGCATGAGGCGGGTTGCGGCTCGTAAAATTGACACGCATGACGCCGAGGATGGCGACAGAAGTAGGTCTCATTGTGCGCAAACGCCAGAATGCTGTTTCCGGACCCTTTTGGAGAAGTTTGGCATCGGAATCTTGCTCCTGGTGCCACAGCTACCTCGAACAGTCTCCTTTGGACCAAAAATACTCGCTGCGGTAGTTGAGAGGCGGTTGCTGCCAGGGAAGTGCAGCTCACTCTTGACCCTCACATCGTCGGCTGCGGCGCGGCTGCTCTGGCCCTCGAGTCAGGCGGCGACGAGGCATGCCACTGCTGACGGGACCGTATGCGGCGCTTGTAAGCTGTACCCGAGCTAGAACATCCGTCAATGTGCATCATTTCTCCGTGAGAATAAACATGCCACCGTCCTCGGGATGTAGATGAGAAGGGAGCGAGGGAGGTGGTCGCCAGAACGAAAGGTAAGAGAAGAGCAGAAGCGACTGGCAAGGCGAAAGAGTCCATTGCCGGGACTTAGACTGACAGGTTAGGCCCACTGATGTAGCCGTGCCCCAGCTTCCCTCGTTGATGGCCGGTACTGTACTTGCGCGGTGACTTCGTTGGTAGGGACAAGAGGCATTTGTTTAATATACTCTGCACGGTAGATCAATCTCTCTTGCAGGACCAAGATGCTCTACCCAGGCTAGCTCAATCGACTTCAACAAAAGGCAAGGCATATACCACGCGAGCACGCAGCGTAGCAATCCCCGTCCTCGCTAGCAGGAACGCCGGACGTGGAGTTGCTAAAGTGGCCACACTCGGCAGGTTGGATACTTCGCCGCTTGAAGCATTTATACGCTCGCAACATCTAATTCCCACTCACGATGATATCATCTGATTTCGGCTTCGCACACATCTTCTCCTCATATGGCTCGACCGACACAACAGCGCTCGTATACCACGGTACAGGTCTAAGCAGCTTCCCAGGAAGCCGTGCATCCATGATCATTGTCCGCTATTAAAGGTAAGCGACTTAGACTCATACAGAAGTCATGTTCCGGCGCCTTCATACGACGATCTATTGGTAAGTGGTATACAGGCAGCAACAACTAAACCTTTCAGACGTGCGTGGGGTGAGTTAGTGTTCTAACGACCATATTTGGCTTACGATGACCGATGTCGGTGGGATTAGGTTGATGCGCAGGGGAAAACGATGGGCAGTTCCGTTTTGGCCGGTGGTCGGGGGCAAAACGGTGCGGTGCCAGGAGGTGGACTGGTTCGCAGTCCTCCAGATTTGGACGACGACGACTCCAAAACTGCAGGCACATGGCGCCAAATCTAGCGGGCAGTGAACAGGACCAAAGAGCTTGACGGGATCCCGTGTGTTCTAGTAGGTATAGCCGTACGTACCAGTCTTCCTGGAAACTTTGATCAATATAGCATGCACTCTCTCCACACCACGAGCCATCATCACTCTATCATCGCCCTCTTTCAGATTCATTGGGCCATAAACAAAGCCGTGGTGCGCCAACCAAGCGGCACGACAATAACTATAACCGCAGCTGACTTGGACTGGCTGACAAGCTGGCTCTCCGGCGTCTGTCGAGTTGCCAGAGTAGTGCCTGCGGACAAGAACAAGAATGGTAGTGACAAGAAAGATAACAACAGTAGTCAAGGGGGTCCGATAGCCCAGCAAAGAAGTGGCGCTGGGCGAGAGTAGCGATGCCGTGTGGCGGAACTCGCCGGTCCAGCCGACGACCGATGCTGTCCACGTGGCCATTAACGATGGGGTCAAGTTGTAGCTGCGCTGGGACCGGGTAGATTTTCATTACGCTACATCTCATCGAAGGCACGGGGCCTTTCAGGCTCAACTGGTCAGCATGGGAAGGCAAGTGACAAAGTCTTTGAGGCGGTCTCGAGTGCTTGTGCACAAGACTCGGCGTAGTAGCATCCACAACACGATCATGGAAAGTTTGGCAAGCCTCGTGAGCGGGAGGCAGCCAGAAAGTACAGCGGTGGATAGCGAGGCAAGCGTTGTGATGGGTCTGGTAATAGGGCTGGGGGTCATTAGATGGGCTTCGGAGGCGTGCTGGCAGCAACTACGGGTCGAAACATGAACTCCATCCGACCTTGTCTGACGGCGGTTTTGTTGCTGACTTGATCTCTCCGCCGTAGAGAGTCTCTCGACCGAGAGCCCTGAACCCTCATGGAAGTCGAGCTGAGGCTAGTCCCAATCCTAAAGTCGAGTTGAGCGGGAGGCTGGGTATAGGTAGACCCTGGAGCCGAAGGCACTCCAAGCGTCCTTGTCATCGTCATTGTCAATTCTTGTGGTTCTTCTTCCGCCACACTTGGCAGACGGTGTTCTGCCATCCGCCATCGGCGAGGTTCGGTCCCACATGAATTTTCGTATCAGGCCTGGTAACAGTGCGACCGTGCTGGGTAATATTGGAGCAGGACTAGGCCTTCTTTCCATCCAGGGCTGGGAGCAATGACATCGAGATTGCCGAGGCACTGACGCCGCGAGTGGTGGGCCAAGCAGTTGCTCGAATGAAAGGTCTCGAGGGCAGCGCAGCACAGAGGGAGCCCGCGGCCAATTTGCTCTGCCGAGTTCACGGCCGGAACAGAGTCAGGAGCCGCAGCAGCATCGACAAGAGATAGGGTTCACAGTCGAACCGGCCGCCGTCTTTCACAGTTCTTGCCTTTGACGGCCACGTCTGCAAGGTCTGCCCCAGGCTGCGATTGTACTGAGTGTTGACGAACCCCTATCAGGCGGCACGGCTGTTGCCAGACCAGAGTAGAGAACCTGAGAGAGCAGGCACTGATGAAGTAAGGCTGGTCAGCCAGGATGTCACCACTTCACTCTTTTGTCCTTCTCAGCGACTACCAGTACATACTTCGATCGTGCGTTGTGCTGATCAAAGTAGGTACAACGTGCATGGACGAGTGCTTTGGCTTTGTAAATAGTCGACATGTTCGTAGGGCACGCCAAGGTGCCAAGAAGGAACAGCTTTGGCCCGCGGCGCTGTCGAGACCTGAGTGTTTGACGGAAAGCATGCGTGGACGTGTTGGTACTTCATGGTTGATGCGGACCACTTCGTCGTGCAATGTACACAGTACTTCGTATAACTGACATGCTTGACCTGGGTGCGAACTACTCGGCCTTCTTGATACCTTGCGGCTTGGCTCATGAGGCGAGATGGAGCACAAGCTACCTTAACGTCGAGGCTTGTGGGCCAGAACTTGCGCCCGTGCCAGAGGAGTGTGCCCGCAGTTCGATCCTGAGCTGGGATAGGTCAGGGGCAAGCCTGAGTTGGATCCGGCGTGCGACCGGGGGTGCTCTGGACGATGGAGCGTGGACGCGGTTGGCGTGGACGATTTCGGCGGGTTGGGCGGTATGTGAGGTATCGGCGAGCTCCTGAATTGCAACAACTATTCGCCATAGTCCGCAAGTGCCGACGCGCTTGCCCTATCTCAGGCATAGCATGGTCCAGAGTGAAGATAAGAGCCGGGACATTGGCGGGGAAACCGACAGACATGAGCAACTTTGTAGTTCCGCCCATGTTCAGAGAACCTGAGTTGACCGAGTGACGTAGCACAGGACTGACTCAAGGTCTGCACTGGGCAACGAACGCAAATCGCGCAGGTACTCTTTGAGCCTCGCGTGTTGATGTGGATGCGAGGCTCACGAGTCGTGACGATGACGCCGCTGGCGACGTTCGTCTTGCATCGTATTGCCTTTCTTGTGTCGTGCAATTGGCGTTGCGGGCTCTAGAGCCCCCCTACACGTGTGCATGCTCGTCCCTTGTCGTGTTCGAGCAAACCAGGCTCGAAACATGAAGCTACCCACCTCACCAAGCTGATGCAAGCCCACTGGCGACATTGCGAAGGACGCAGCAGGGCGGTTGCTAGTTGTACGTTCCGCTACGTACCTTGTGGGTGGGTTCTTGCCTCTTTTTGGTTGTACTTCCTCACGCTGCGTTGAGTATCGGTGGCACAGTTGGAGATCAAGCTGTCTCGACGTGCTGGCAAAGTGGTCAGCGTGCTTCATGTCTCGACGACTCGTCGCACATGCACGAAAATGCACGAATGCGAGCGCACTCCCTCAAATGCAGGCGTTGGCTGAGATGGGGGAAAATGGGGGGTTGGGGTGTCGGGGACGGGTTTGGTGATGAGGGCGAGGTTGTGTGCGTGGGCTGTATTTTGGGAGTTGCACTGTCCGTACCGGAATTCGGTAGGTACCATATACAGAATAGTATACAGGCTTATTGCCAGGTCGGGGAGCAAGCGGCGACATGCATGGAAGGTTTCCAAGGCTGTTCAAGCCAGCTGCGACCGCGAGGACTGGCTACTAATTAGTAGCCGAAGTAGTCGGCGTCATCGCCGGCGTTGTACTTCTCCAGGTGTCCTGGCGTTCGTTGCGATGACATCTTGCCCAAGAGTCAGTAATCAAGGCATTTGCTGCTGCTTGTGCAACGTGCTGCGGATGCAGCCTGCGGGCCAGGTCTGCAAGCACCGCCTGACCGCGGCCGGCGCAGGCTGCCGATGAGCCACCCCATCCGCCGCGCTTTGGACCATCGTAGCTTCAGTGCGCTGCATTTCGCAAGGGTCAATTCCTTGGGGCGGAAAGACAGAGAGCATGCGACGCGGCGGGTGTGATGCGCCGCATCTGTGGTGCGCGATGCGGTACTCCGTACGTATTGCGCCCCGAAATCCGTCGGTTTGGGGACCGGGGCTCGCGTCGTTGACCGGCCTTCGACAAGCAGGCCTGTCATCAATGCTGGTCCCTGGAAAGGTACGCATGTCTCTGCCTCTCCTCGCCTGCTCGCAATCTTCCTCGTTTGTCATTCCGCCGCGTTCGCCATTCGTACCATACGTGCGCGACTGTACTCGACAGTGCCGTTTGTAGCAGCACGCACATACGTCTGGGACAGCGAAATGGACAGAGCCTGGAGGCACCTGGCGCTTGACAAGGCAGGTCCAGGCCGTCTCAAGGTACAACCGTTCAGCCTCCCCCTCCCGGCGCTCCTCGTTGTTGAGGGCGTGCACAGCTGCTGCTACTCGATCGGTACGACCGCCGCTGAACCTGTCCCATCCATAATCTTCTTTCTAGCAGTTTCTTGTAGGAATGCGAAGGTATTCGCACGAGGTATTTGCAATTTTCGTCGTCGCTTATTGCGCAGATCTTTTGTGAGTACATGAACTGCCCCATATACGAGTATATACCCAGTCCCTTGCCTGGCTGATCCCGGCTATGCGCATCGGTCTTAGTGTCGGCGGCAACACCTCCGCAACGGCGTCAAGGTGTCACCAACACAGCTCGGGTAGCGCCACGCCGTTGGCCGAGATCTTTGTAGCTGGCAAACAGACAAGATACTCGTGCCGAGGCAACCCCCTGATCGTGGCAGCCTATATGAGCATCCCAGCCCACATCCAGTTGGGAATCGTACACGCTGCGGCTGCCTTGATCGTACTCTGCACATCTGTACCTGGTCGTCCAAGCACAATATATTATATGAACGTGCCTGATGCAACAAGTGTAGCTGCGTTACTTTGACCATATCCGCTGGCTGGCTCAACAGCACTGTCCCCCGATGACTCTGGCATTGCTGGGTCGCGATGGGCGAAGGGGGTCATCTGTCTCTCCGCCTTATCTAGCTGTCCACACCCGCGCAAGGGACAGACCCCGGGGTCATACTCGTACGAGCATGAGTACCTTATTAGGCTTTCGGTGCTGGGGACAGATCGGGCGGAACGGGAGGGTCCTGTTCACCTGGTAACATAGACCAAAACTGCTCCAACAAGCCCATCCGGCGGGGGACCCATGGACAGCGAGGTCCCATCGACCTGGTCAGAAAATCGACTCCTGGTTGCAACCTCGTGCGTAAGTGGGGAGGGGTGCTAATAGAGACGCTTCTCTTCTATTTCGACTTCTTCTGGCGGCCATGGTACTCGTACGTCCCGAGTAACGTTGGTCCCCAGCGAGCTGACGCCGATAGCCTGGCGCGCTACTCCGTAGGCTGTGCGCCCCCCCCTGCGGCCCCCTAGCCGTTGCAACTGCTCGCGAGCGCCACGAATTGGCGGACCATCGGCGGCGTGCTAGTGGTGGACCCTTCGGTTGATGTGGGGAATCCGTACCGCGGTCCAGCCCGTGGTACGGACCAGATTGGGAAGAGGTACGGAGTAGCTCTAGATAATTAGTATAAAAGCCTGCCTCGGGGAAAGGGACAAGCAGACGAATGCGGCGGGCGTCCTAGGATGGACACTCGAGGAGAATGCACTCCATGAGAAGATAGACTCCGCACTGGAAATTCCCTTTGTGCCTCGGCTGCGATGCGGGCATCCGGACAGGTGGATCCAATAAGACTGACAAATGATGGGGATAGGTCCCGTCATTGCAAGACCGCAGGCACTGGCTGACTGTCACCGGCCAACACAGACAAAATAAGACAAGGTGGCCTATGATATTGGCCATTGGCCCGATGTCGTGAATCAGTAGGGCCTCGTGAGTACATGTACGATATTAGTGGGACCAATCGTGATTCACCCGGGCATGTGGGTCAAAGATTACACCGCACACTTTACAGTGATTTGGCGGGGGATTGCTGTGTAAGTGTGCGGTGTATTCTTTGACCCGCATGCCGGGACACATGCCTTACCCTAACGCGTACTCTAACGCTCTCCCACGGCCCATGCCGAGCATGGCATACGTACGGAGCCAGAAGTACGTGCGAATAGAGGATGGGTTCGTGGCGTGGACCAATCTCAGCTGGGGTTGCACACCCCCGAGGTCCTTCGTCCTTGCCGATCCGATCCGTGCCGAGGCGCTTGCTCTCAGGATCCACCATTCCAAAAATCCTGTTGCGCATCCCGGCTGTGCCGCCCAACCTAATTTCAACAGCGGACAGGGGACGAATTTGGGTGTGGCGCGCGTTACCGGCTGCGTGTCTTCTGGGGTGTTTTCAGCCGGTGCGTTGCGTTCGTCAGCAAAGGTAAAGCTTATAAAAGACAGCCAGGAGCTTGCTAAGAGGGACGATGGAATGGATAATAGCAGACATTTAGATAGTTGAATAGTCTATAGACGATAAGAGTAGACAATAGTTTAAAGCTTATAGCCTATACCTTTGTCTATTAATTAGACTACAGATCAGACTACCAGTAATTACACGTAATAAGTGTAGTATACTCGCTAATAAGCAACCCGGGTGCCTACCTTGAAATACCTAGTCGGATTAATATCAAGATACAGGACCCCTTGTTAAACGATCCTGTCTCTTTATGCGTATCTCAATGGGTATTCGAACGTGAAGGAGCTTGCACGCACTGTAGCTCATGGCTTTTCCATTGGCTGTGAAAGTGCTGCAAAAGGATTACATGTCTACACGTCCCCTTTCTAAATATTACATACAGCTCCGGCAGCGCAGGTCAACACGGTGCCTCCTTCCTACGCGCTTCCCCCATTAAACTCGGTGCAGGACCTATGCGCAAGATCACCACAATGCGCGCTTCTCAACCAATCCATATGAGAACCCAGGCTCCAACCCGTAGCCAGCTTGGTGATGCAATACCATGGATTCAACAGCCCGTAGCCATTGGTGAGACCTTTGGCTGGATCCCTCGTGCCCATCTCGAGCGCAATGGCTGCAGGTAATGTCCGTCAGGCTTTGCCATGCCTTGCCTGGCCCACCGCGGCGTGTCCTCGCCCAGTACGCGCTCCGGGTGTTTCGACGCGCACATCTATGTAGACTCCTGCAAGGCATGCATGCCTCTTGCGGAATTGAGCGTTACACATCGCCCCCGTTCTCACTGACCGGCCTCACCACATGAGGCGGGGTTTTGCGAAACCCTTGGGGAAGACTCGAGGGACATGACTGCCGACACGACTCAGCCATCCAGCAACGATGACAAATTCATCCGCGAGTCCCTGTCTTTGGCTGGTTCATCCGGCTTGCCCTGCTGCTGTTCCTGCAGCTGCAGCTTCTGCATGGGTGAGCTAGGTGCGGTGAGTAACAAGGTGCGTGGATGCGGCGAGGTAAGGCGAGGTCGCAGTACGAGGCGCTCAGCTGGCAGTGGTGCAGGTGAAGACAGTGAGCTGAGGCTGGGCAGTCGTGCGCGACCCGAGTTGGACAGCGGCCATTCGCGAAGCGGCGGGAGAATGGGGCGCTGTCCTAGAGGCCGCGAGCTGCTGGCCGGCGATGTCGTGTAGTTGGAGCTCGCGTCGGACTCGGTTAGCTCAGATGAGCAAGGCGAAGGCAGCGGCGCATCAGTCCACGGAGAAGGGCGCTGCTGGCCGTGACCCTCAGCGAAGCGCGGAAAGGTGAGGCCGGCTGCGCCTAAGCTGGACACGGAAGTGGACATGGATATGGATATAGGCGGCAATGTTATGGACCCGGCCCGAGGGTGCAGGTCATTGTGGCTGTGGTCATCGAGGAGCGCCTGCGGCCGCGACGGAGGTTCGAGATGGGAGACAGGGTGGTGGCGATGAGGGTGTTGGGTCATCGGTGCTCCCGCTGCCGCTGCCGCTGCTTCTGCTCCTGCTCCAGGCCTACCTCTAGTTGGGGACGATGGCGACAAGAGGGCGCGCCGGCGTTCCATCCGCTTACGGCGGTTCTGACTGCCATTCCACCAGTTCTTGACGGCATTGTCACTCCGGCCTTCCAATCGACGGGCGATCTCGGCCCAGCGCCTGCCAAACTTTTGTACCAGACGGTTGATCAACACTCCTTCTTCATCGCTGATGGGCTCATGGCTCAGGTCCGGCTTGAGGTTCTGGTGGTAGCGCTCGCGACACTGCTTGGGCGTGCGTGTGACCAGCTCCGAGGAGACGCGGACCCAGTTGAGAGGGCCGTATATCCGGATCCAGTGCATCAATCGCTCATCCTCGACGCTGGACCACGGGCCTCTCTTGCTAGGGGCAGTGGCTGCCTTAGGAGGAGTCATCAGGGTGTGGTAACAAAGTGCCGAATGGATATGTCAACGAACAAGACGGAGAGGGGGGAACGTGGATAGCAGAAGACGGACAGGAGCCATATAAGTACCAAGAAAAGGCAGCTAGGAATGGCAGATGGAGATGCTGAACGGCGGTTTGGTGTGCCCAAAGTGGTGATGCAATGACCAAATGGCAAATACAAACCTACCTTGCCCAGGCACGTGCGAGGTAGAGGCAGAGGCAAAAGAGGCAATGTCGACTACGGTCGAGCATGGCAACAGCCCAAGGGCCCCAGATGGTCATCTTGGCGGGCTTGGCTTGCAAGCTAAATACCTTACCTTGAATACTAAGGTAGTAGTGGGTCGAGGTCAATCGACAAGCCGCATCTGCGCGGACATGATGGCTAAAAGAGTAGCCGGCCTACCTGTATCTAGGTGGGCACTGACTAAGTTTAAGGTACCTTTAGGTACGAGTGCGATTACTGATACATGCCTCGCTTCGGCAGCGAGGAGGATACGGGGCCCAGGGCAAGCGATCGGCTGTTCCTGGATCGGGTGAACACGATCCAGCTGCGTCCTTTGGCAGTTGGTCGTTCGATTGCATTGCAAGCCTCACAACCCCAACCTGCTGGATCTGCGGCCGGGATGGTGCTGCCGATTCTGGGACCAGGGCACGGGCGGCAGTGGAGTGGACAAACAGGGACAAGGGGGGCGGACGACGGCGGACGGGGCCGCCACGTAACTTGCCTTTCCATCACCAGTAGCAATTGGATGTCCTGCGTTCCCCACACCCTTGTCCGCATTACCGACTAAGGTAAGGTTACTAGAATCCCTGCAGCCGATCGAGGGAGCGCCCGAGAATACTCGGTGGGTCGGCACGGGCCAGGGATGACGGTACGTCCCACCAGCCCAAGTACCGAGAGCAGCTGACGACCTATTGTCAACTACCTTTGCCTTCCTTCCTTTGACTACCAGGCACCCAGGCACGAACGGCGGGTAGCCATCAACAATGCCGAGCTACCCAGTGCCGAAAGTATTAACATGACGCTTCGCGCCCTGCCTCCACTGGCATATGCTTCGACCATGCTGTTGGCGCGCACAAAATGTTTTTGGGGAACAAGACATGACCCGGGAGGAAAGGGCAGGATGGCAGAGTCAATGGACAACCCATGCCACATTGTCAGCGCCGGCATCGCTACGACCATTGGAGCGAGGGCTGCACTCTTCCGTACCACGTGCACGCGCGCTTGTTGCTCCAAGGCGCATTCGCGACTCACAGCGCATTGCAGGTTCAGGGTACGTCCGTAATCGGTTCCTACCTGCGAGCCTGTCCGACAACTTTGCCGCCCATGGCACGCTACATGGTTCGCAAACGTGGTGCACCGGGCGTCGCATCCACAATTCCAGATCCAGAGGCGGCAAACGTCAGAATAGCATAAAAGCGATGCCCTAAATAGTTGGTTCGTCATGTTTAAGAGTGTCCACGTCGATTACTGATGGCCAAGACCGCATACTGTGGAGCTCTTACTCGTATTGTTTTCGCCCTTGTGAACCTTATGGATTGTAAGCCTTGTAAAATGTAAGCTTATGTGTAAAGCGTCTGCGATACCTCCATCCGGGCCGGGTGCGGCTGCCTCAGTTGCATGGCGGCAGTCAGGTGAGGCCAAAGGTAAACCTTATACGCTCCCAAAGTACCTACGCCGGTGGCCGCCTTTGTTCGACAGTGAAAAAATTCTTTCGAGAGTGTTATAGAGAAACTAAAATAGTTCTATGCGCACTTCGGAAGCGCAGAAGTACGACCGACACTCTGTCAGGAGGCCGGAACTCCTGTCAAATAGGTTGCGTCGTCCGCGTAGGTACGCCCCAAAATACGCCACGTCGTTCGTCAGGGCCCCAATGCTATCCACTGTGCCGTTTGGGTTGCGCCCGAAAGCCACAAATCAGGTGGCATCCGCTGCAGATGCATACACGGGCCCGTCATACCAGCCACGCCGGCGCCAGCGCTAGCGCCAGCGTCAACGCCTACCTTATGCCACCAGCAGAGGGACAAACAAGAGGTTCTGGCTTGTAGGGTGTAACTCGTGGCGATAGCCGGTCAACGAGCCGTCTCGTCGGTTGAGCCACCGGCCACCTCATGACTCTACAATACCAACGCGTCCCATCGCTACGAGGTTGGGCCCGGGAGCTCGCTGGGGGCCAAATACGTACCAGTATGGCCTATGACACGCCTTGGCCAACTCCAATATATGTTGGGCAGGCTCCTACCTGTCTTATTTGATTGGGGATTTTTCAATGCCAGGCAAACCAAAGGAGGCACGTATTCGTGCCTGCGGGTATAAGCAT
>JALHBY010000159.1:1321-26269 GCA_024340155.1 Tolypocladium pustulatum | reverse complement strand
ATCCTCGTGGGGCTCCATTCGCGGGCCCAAACAACTCATTATCAATAAGCGCAGATGCGGCCGGGGGGGGGGGGGGCTGAGTTTAAAGTGGCCGGCGTACCTTAAGGAAGGTACACTGCCACAATTGTCGGCTGTATAATTTTCGAAAATCGCATCCGAGCTGTGTATGTACCGTCTTGGCGAGCCATCGGCGTAATCAGCGGCGCAGTCCAGGGCCCTAACGTGGCGATGGAGCCAAACACATGATGCAAAAGTATTGACGGGATGTCAACGTGAGCCCACGCGGAGAAGATGATAACGCACGACCCAAGGGCAGACTGGAAGGTAGGCTGGCAGACGAGATTCAAATACTGATGTGCTTGCACAATGCCCTCGGGTGCCAACACATCCATCTCCTGCTTTTGGCTGGCCATGTACCATCCCAACCCCGTCGACTGGTGTACAGCTGGTTCCGCCCTCGTTCTACCGAAGGTAAGGTGACCGCCGCCAAGCGCACTTCGCTCCTTCCTTTAGCCAGCAACAGTTGAAAGGAACGCGAGTAGGTAGATAATTAGGAAGAGTGTAATGGACAAGATCAAACGCCTCGTCACCCCGATAGCAGCCTTTGGGGTTCATTCTCCAAAGAAAAGCAAAGATCCATTGAAAAGCCACGGCCCAAAGTCTAACAGGTGAGGTCGCAGTCAGGGTTATGATCTTGGTCATTAGTACAGTGATAATAGTAATACTAGTAATAGTAGTAGCAGTAGCAGCAATAGTAGTAGGTGGAGGAGGAGGAGGAGGAGGAGGGGTGGTTGTGGTAATGATAGCAGCAGTCGTCGTCAGTCGTCGTCGTCGTCGTCGTCGTCGTCGTTATTTTCGTCATCGTTATAATTGCGTCATTTCATCATCGTCGTCGGCGGCGGCGGTGGTGCCCCCCTCACCTCCCTTCCTTTCCCTCCCAAAGTATGATCATCTGTCGCCTCGTCTCGTCGTGGTCAGAGGTAAATGTCACCTCCAATGCCTTCAACCCACCGCCGCCACGCTTCTTCGTACGCGCTCTCTACATCCCTCACCCAACGTCGAGTATTGAACAGCGCGCAGTGCCATTTGCTCTCCCATAGCAGCCTCCGCATCTCGGCCAGCCGTCCCTGGCCCTCCATACCAAAAGTTCCGTCTATCCCCACATAAGTCAGCCCGGCGCCCAGCGTGGCCGCCGTCTCCTCGTACTCCGACTCGCTCTCTGCTATCAGCTCTCGTGCTGTCTGGCGGCCCTCCGTTGACTGTGGCAGCGCCCCTCGCAGAATTGACGCAGCCATGCGCGAGCACATCTTGTACGGATACCTCGGCAGCGTTAGCAGCGGCGTGCTGGACCAAAGAACATCTGCTGCTGTCGTGTGTGCATTGCATTCAGGCGTGTCCAAGAAAAGGTCGCATACTCGGGCACGAGATATATGCTGGCTTTTAGGAGCCACGTCTGTAAAGATGAGGCGACTCGCCACCTCGGGCCCAGCCCACGCATCGGCCGTTGCCCGTAAGTTGCTCTCCCCAGGCTCTGGAAAGCGAAGGAGCCACAGAACTGCCTTTGGAACCCGGGCCAGAATCCGAAGCCAAGACCGGAACGTTGTCGGCTCAATCTATGCCATTGGGGCGCGCGCATACTGTCAGTCTACCATGTACCTCCAACTCTACAGAATGGGTTGAGCATACCTTATACAGCTGATTGAAGTTACCCATGATGACGACGTCATCTGCCAAGGTAGGGAACAGTTTCTTGCGCATGCTCCACCTGCGTCGCTTCTCCTCCTCCCACGTCATGCCTCTCTCGTCGCCGTCGCAAGATTGTGCATGATCGCAGCAGAAAAAGGTATCGCGACAGAAAATAATGTTCTCCGAGTAAATCCAATCACCTTCGTCGCTCTCGGTGTTGTCCTTGAACACATCCTCGACGCCAACGTTTCTTCGCCAAGGACGCAACGTACTAGGGGGGATAGCCGTCGTGTCGGCCAGGATGTAGTCGCACCACTCTGCCCCAAGGCTGCCCGCAAACCCCATGAACGACATTTGAATCGGGGCTGGCCTGGCGGCGAAGATTTCGTTTCGCGCCCCCCTTGTATATCCGTTGAGGTTCACCAAGACGTGAATTTGGTCTCGAACAATCTGCTCAATCAGCTTGTCGGGTGACCAGCTGCTTACATCCCTAAATACTGGTGCCTCTCTCTCTATTTGTTGTCTATGAACCGAATTATCGCTGGCGGTAGTGGCATAGCAGAATGCTCGGGCACGGCTCGGATCGTGGAGCCCAAAGACCGACTGCATCCTGCAGAAATTGGGTCAGAAATCAGACTTACGACACCATTGAAAGGCGTCTAACGGGAAGGGGGGGCATACAGATGGGCCAAAGGATGGTTGTTAAAGTCTGACGACAGATAGCCAATGTTGAGCTGAGGGCTGGGTGGAGGTGGTGGTGGATACACTTTGGGCTGAAGCCAAGGCGATCGTAGCGTCGAACAGGAGATGCGCATTGCGTTGCGCTGTGAAATTGTCCGTATGTCGCTTGCGGTCAGTGGGCAGGTAAAGGTGTGGAACGGAAGCACGGTTGGTGCTGTAGGTACTGTGAGATTCGAAGGTATTCTCGGCCGTAGATATGGCGATTCCGACTCCCTGCCAGTGATGTATAAATCCAGGTACCATCGGCGCATGATTACTCGGGTGGCACGCTCCACCAGGCGCAACAATCGTGTTCCTTCCCAGGGTTTGCCCGCCCATTGCCGAATTGCGTCGTCTAGCTTGGGAACTGTTTCATTGCATAAGTGTTGGATCTGTTGGGCCAGGGCACGGACGACAGGCTCTTGTAGCGTATGCCGGCCCCAGCCAGAAGCGTCCTTTAACTGCCTGGTTACAATGTCAACAACACGCTTGGTCAGGCCGCTGCCGTGACCACTTGCTCGAACATCAAGCAGCCTTCCCTCATCATCAACGTGCCATCGGTCATATTTGCCTGAAGCGAGGACCACTCCGCCACGACCTCGCCAGTTGCAGACGGAGTTCAGGGCTGTCAGTAGGCCGCAAACGGCCTCGGCAAACCCAGGGTTTGCAGCCATGGCACGGCGGTAATAGGCGATGGCGTCGTTGATCCGGCCCTTGTCCTTGACTGCATTGGCAAGGTTCGTTAGAGCAATGTCGAATGTTCCATCACAAGAGACAGCGCGCTCATACATCTGAATGGCGAGGTCCAATTGGCCAATGTCCTTCAGCAAGCTGCCCAGGTTTGTGTGTAGATGGACGTGCTTGGGGTCCAGCCGCAACCCGTAATGGTAATACGCCAGCGCAAGAGCCATTCCACTACCTGGCGTTATGCCAGGTATGGTTGGCTGAGAGGTGCTCAATGCAGGTGCCTTCGCCAAGGATGGAGCAACCTGCTGGACCCCAGCAAGTAAGATTCCAACGTTGTTCGCCGTCGACGGACTCTCTTGGAGGGAGAGCGAGAGGTAGTAAAGAGCCAGGATGTCACTGACGCTTGATGACCTGCGAAGAAGACCAGAGTTGGCACTGCCGCTGGACATGGCATCCTGGAATATCTTTGCCAGCGAAAGCAGCGAGTTGCTTGTCGTTTGTAGCGCTGCTCGTTTCAAAGGCCCGTTTCGTACAAACACTAAACCAGGCAGCTCGCCTCCTCCGGAGAAAACAAGCTGCGCGGTGCGTCGAGCTCTCTCTGGGGGCAACATCAAGGGGCGCTGTGAGTGGTCCTCTTGTTCGAGATGGGTCCAGTCCGCACGTCCCGAAGACAGGGCGCCCTGGATACGCCGTATGAGGTCCTGGATGCCATCGAGACGTCGCCCCACACTTATTAACACCGCTTCTTCGAATGCTTTAGAGGCTCTCTCGACATCTTTCAAGCTGTAGAGCATTGTTCCCTTTGCATGCACCAAAGCGAGAATTCTTCCGTTTTCGCTTCCTGGCAGAGCGTATCCGCTTGAACCGTAATCTTTGTCCTCAGGGGAGTCCTGGCCGTTGGATCTCTGCGGGGGGAGCCTCAAAACCCGCTGCACGTGGGAAATGACTTGAATAGCCTCTTCGCTGCGTTTCTTATACAGCAACCCCACCAGATGCTCCGTAGCCTCCAAGTAGCTCGGTCGCAGCTTGACGGCTTTGAGCCAGTGTTGTTCCGCATCATGCTGTCGATTGAGGCAGTAAAACGTAGCCGCCATATTCGTGATGGCCTCAACATGACTGCGAAAACAAGGTCAGACATCCAGAACAGCCACTTGACAGTTCGTCTGGGACAACTTTTACCTCGAGTCTGTAGCCATGATCCTCGAGAACCATTTTAAGGCATCGTCGTAGCGCTCAAGTCCATAGTGGAGGCAGCCTCCCAATAACATCCCGTCCGTCCACTTCCATCCGCTCTGCTCGCAGAGGTGGTCGAGGATTTCTAAAGAGGACTTGGCGTTGGCGACAGGTGATATTTTGACGAGGGAGCGGGACGTGTTAATTTGTGTGGGGCCTTTGGAGGCTAGAGCTTGTTTGTGAGCCGGAGAATCGAATTGGTTCTCTCGAGCCAAGATCGGATAATGCGAGAGCGTGCCGTGAGCCCCTTCAGCTCGAAAGGTAAAAGAACCCCCGTAATGACGATCGGAAGCAGCGGCATTGGAGAGGTCGAACCCATTGGCATTTGTGGAGCCGTATGCGAGAGGGGCCTCCAGCTT
Source organism: Tolypocladium pustulatum (assembly GCA_024340155.1). NCBI lineage: Eukaryota > Fungi > Ascomycota > Sordariomycetes > Hypocreales > Ophiocordycipitaceae > Tolypocladium > Tolypocladium pustulatum. The sequence goes on along the minus strand of JALHBY010000159.1, from coordinate 21,584 downwards.
AGCGTGAAGCGGGAGCTTGTAGGCTGCGCGGCCATCAGACCCTGAACTCGTCCTCAAGGGGTTGGCTCTCCCATTTGCTTGGAGAAACACTAGTAGATCAGCATAGCTTTGATGAGCATGTGCCCAAGCCTTTTCCCTAAAACCTGGTTGACCAATTCGTCCCTCCCTGCATCGAGTCGGCGCCGTATTTGAGGCTTGATCCGCATTCCAGGACTGAGAATCAACATTGTATAATTCAAAGTTGCAGTCAGTCTTATTACGGCCTCCCAAGCACCTGGGGGACGAGTGGCCCGGTGGGTCGTAGAGAACAGGGCGGCCATTAGGAACGGTGTCTAGCTTTCCATGGCCGAAAGAAGTGGCCTTGGACTGCTCGGGTGTCTGGTAGTCCCAAGGCGCAAGGACAGGGTGCCGAGCAATCTGGCCAAACGGGAAAGAGCCAGTCAATGGAAGCGGAGGAGGGCATATCGCACGAACATTGTACTCGTTTGCCCGCATAACGGGTTGATAGACGTCCGGGCGGAGCTGCGCGGTTCCTTGATTTATAGCTGAGGCTATCAGATTGTCAACAGGCGGACCCTGGAATGGCCTGAAATCTGGTGGCTGCATCCCATTCTCATGAAGCCAGGGCGAGGCTGACAAATTGGGCTGCGGCCATACATCTGGAACTTGTCCAGGCGATGGCTGAGCCCAGGCCCAACCTCGGCGAAAGGGATGGTGCGGTGACTTGGCCGGAGCATAAGTCCTGGCGCTGGCAGTAGCGGGGAGTATCATGTGCTTCAATGGCGGCGGGCCCGGACAAAGCTGTATTGGAGAGCCATCGTATCCAGCATCGACGGTCCCATTCGGCGTCTTTCGCCGGAGCTTGTGCTCAATGAGCGGCGCGGCGGTCTGTGGATGCAATAACGGTTGAGATATCCGGATGGGAAAAGACTGTCGGTACGGCGGATTCAGGTCCCAAGGCTGAGGAGGGGGCGCCGCATCGATATCAAGGCCACGACCGCGGTATTGGTCATGGCCACGGTGGTGATCGGGCAAAGCTCCTGCGACGATGTGGAAAGTCGAGGGCGGAGGCTCCGGGCGGGGATGCATCTGGAGTACAGGCACCTTGTCTGGTACGGCAGAGCAAAGAGGATGTTGGACTAGACAGTACAGAACGGAGCCGGCGGAGAGACAGCTGGTAGGTCAGCAATCGCTCAACGCCTCCTGCTCAACGCATGGCCGACGGCTTGGGCGACGCGACAGGCATTTGGAGTTGGCGGCGCCGGGCTCGCGTCTGCAAGGCGGACAATGCGGGAACCAGGTTCGCCCTGAAGCCGTCGGTGAAGGAGGCAGATTCCGTGGGAAGTAGTCGCGGGATCGACGAAGCCAACGTTGACCACAGGCGTCTTGCCGAGTTTGAGACGCCGCCAGCTGCTGAGGCAGCCTACCGTAGGGTTCGGCAACAACAGCGGACGAGGACGCCGGCAAGTTGGAGGTGGTCAAGGCGGCAAGCGGGTAGCAAAAAGCACCCAGGATAGGTGTATGTGGTTAGAACTGTAAAGATGACGAATTGTACGTTATAGAAGCACAACACGGCGTTGATGCGTCGATGGATGGAGACTTTGGGTTGCGTTGTACGAAGTAACGGGATGGGACGATTGATGAGGGGGGCTGACGAGTAACCGGACTGGCAGCCGCATTGACAGGAGGAAGACGCGCGGGTTGGTGAGTACTTTACCTTACCTCTAATAAGGCAAGGTACCTAAGGTACCTATATTACTTTACCTTACCACCGCGCCGTGGTGGAACGCTCGCAGGTACCTCTTCCAGAGGCCGCTCGTAGGCAGGTACCTCATCCACCCGTTCGAACGCCCAACAGTTGACACAGCATCTAATGGTATATCCCTCGTCCATACCAGGTGCGAAGACGACAGCGATTATTAAGCTGCCCCTTGTCGTAATCCTCTTAGATCTTCTGAGGCACCGCGCCTGACTTCGCGAGTGGTTGTGTTAGTTGGCGTGAGACCCAAGCACCAGCTTTAACAAAGCGGCGGTTTGTACAGACTGGTTCGTAGAAATCCCGAAACCATGCAGCCTCGCTGCGCGAGGCGTATCATAGAGTGCAAGGGTAAGTAGTCGTAAGTCGCTGCCAAACGGCCTGTCAGACTTTGAGCCTGAGATCGTTCAGTTTCCAAACTACCCACGATTACTGCGTCCCATGAATTAGAAAACCGGCACGAGGGAGTACACTGCCAGTGTCAAAGAAGTCAAAATGTTTGAAGAAGCATTGAAATTGGGGCCTAGCTTTGGGCACGTATGGAATGCTGCGATGATGGGTGTATTTGGTTGCATCTCAATGCTGTCGTGACAATATGCATGATGATGGTGAAAAGTGACAGAAAACTTGAGGAATGAGGAATGTTATATGACAAAGACGGAATTGCCACCGTCCCTCGAGCCTTTGTCTAATGATGCACTGGCAACAACGCCTCGACAGCGTCCCAAGGCTGATGCGACAGACTAGCCTGTCTTACAAATCTCTGCACATCTCCAATTCTCGGGATGAGGTGAGCCTGGGGATCTCACCCTCAAGGGCTGCAACACGGAGTATCTATAGCGAGCGAGCGAACAAGAGATCTTTATGTTGGCCAGGTTAATGGACCACTACACCCACAGGCTATATTGCCAGAGTGTCGCGGTGAGTATCGAGCCAGATGTTTTACTTTCTCTTCCTTGAGCAAAAATAGAAATAAACCATCGTGTAGATTGGTAGATTTCAGAGTGTAGCCAAGGGTACATATACAGTGGTCCCAGTCGGTTCAAAAGTCACAAGTGAGGCTGGATTCTATCATGGGTGAGTCCAAGGAAGTGGATTTCCAGCTCAATGCTGCTGCTGCGATGCGATTCTGTCGAGCTATTCCTAGCCGCAAGACCTATCGTCAACATCACCACTGAACCAGCCAGCTGGTATTCATGCTCATCTATTCCTCGGGAACTGTTCAAAACCGTTAGCCATGCCTAACGTGTGCTGGACACTTTGCCAGGGCAACAGAATGGGCCGTTTCTTACTGTCAATGTCTCCACTGTCAATGGCCTCAGTGATGACCTTGGGCGGCTTGCCGTCCACCTGGCAACCAACACTATAGGCGGTGCCCAAGACTTCCTTGACTGTGCCCTTGAGGTCCTTGGAGAAGGACTTGTAGCGCATCGTGCGGGCGATCTCGATGATCTCGTCCAGGGCAACAGACTTGCTGTGCTTGATGTTCTTCTCCTTCTTTCGGTCGCGAGGCGGTTCCTTCAGCGCCTTGATGATGAGCGACGACGCGGTCGGGACGACAGACACAGCGGCTTGGCGATTCTGGATGGTGAGCTTGACGGTCACACGCAAGCCTTTCTGTTCATCTGAGTCAGCTGCTTGTGTCCTCCCAGAGCAGAATAAGGGGGGCGTACCCAGTCGCCAGTTGCTTTCGCGATGTCCTCACCCACTTTCTTGGGCGACAGACCCAGTGGGCCGATCTTGGGGGCAAGAGCGGAAGAAGCACCCACCTCGCCGCCAGTGGCTCGGAGGTGGCTAAAGGGTGAGCAGTCAGTGATTGAACAGTGTCGAGTACGGATTTTCATCTGGCAAGACGAACATGATCTTGATCTCGTTCGGGTCCAACTTGGGCGCTGCACGACGGTTAGCATCCTGCGAATGCATTTGTTGGCGGTATCATTGAAGTCTTACGCATCTTGGCGGTTTGTTTGGCGGCAGAGGCTCGTGGTTTGCTTGCCAAAGATTTGCAGGTGAGGTGCAGAGGTTGAAGAGAAACTAAGAGCGGGAACCTAGAAAAGTTTGTTTGTGTGCCCCAAGTATCTGCCCTAACAGCGTGGACATGTGGGGCCGCCGCAACACGTCGCGAGCACTTGATTGGCACTAAAAAGGTGCTACTCATGGCACTCACCCAAGTGCTGGTACACAGACAAGATGCGACCGTACCTACGGAGTTTCGGCACGTGACTCACAGCCAGCGCCGTCCCTAAAGATTCTATTGGACCTATACCGTATAAACTCAGAAAATTCGTCGCGGCCCCACGAGTCTCAGTCCCATTCAATCTGCGGGGAGATCCAATGAATACCTTGTGGTCCTATTATTAAATGAAGGATCGTGTAGCGAAATTGATGATCGTGAAGTTGATTGGATTTCCCCCCTGCAACAGCACTTGCGGGGCCGCGACGAATTTCCTGAGTTTATACGGTATTAACGAGCCCAGAAGCATGCCTTGCATAGTAAGTCTACTGGATAAAGCAAGCATCAACTACAAAGTCATTTCGTTGTCTATGTACCAGATTCTACGATGAAATTTTCAGGTTATTCGTACGTTGAGGGTGCTGCGTGCCGGTGTCGGTGCCCAACAGAGGGCCAAACGCGTGCGAAACGTTGGGTGTCTTAAGCACTGGCGATACCTGCCGAGCCAAATAATATGATGGTGCTTCATTTGCTATGGTTGCACCCTGGCAAATTACGTGCGTTTCCAACCAAACAGGCTGAGTGGGCACATCTCACGCCAGCTGCTTCAATGCGTCAATTTGCCCCAGCAAGCAAGCATCGTAATCAGAAACCTGGTTGCACAGCTGTTCGAGGAAGGTAGAGTGCATCAGGCATGTTTGTAATTTAAGCCACGGCGCGGAGATCGCCAGCTGCCTTGCAACTTGGCCACCAGTTGGCCATAGCATACCATCCAACCCGAATATTGTCAAGTATCACAAAGGCTCAGCAGCAGATGACCCACGTAACAGTCACCGCAGCGAGTACGTGAACTCGAAAGGACCGGAGATGCGGAAAGAAGTAGGCCGTATAGATATATCCTGTTACCGCAGTCGCATGGGCCTTCGACGAAGCGTCATTAGGCGGCGTACGAATCGCGTAGCAGTCCCACTCAATTAGGTCACCAAAGAACAGCATTACGTCCCCAAAGAACGGTGATACGATTACAAACCATGGCGTTGTCTAGGCACCCGTCGCAGCTCGCTTGATTTCCACCTCCCAATGCTGTCGCATGAGCCCTGTGTAAGCTGCGGGTGCGCGGTTAGGAGCAACATACGCGGCGTCACGTCGAATGCTCAATTTGTGCCGCTAACCGCAAGCCTGTAGACAAAATGTTAGTTTAGCCATGCGTAAATTGCTTGATGCCCGCTTGCATAAAAGTCCTTACTTCATCAAGTGATCCATGAAGGTCCGCAGAGAGACGTCGTCAGTAAAGATGGTTTGGGCGGAAGTGGCCCCCGCTCCGCCATATGGACCTGTCGTATGCGTCGTAGAGGGATTAAGCTTGGATAGCAGGAATCGAGCCTGCGATCCTCCAGCATCGCAGACGATGAAGCGTGGCAGCGGAAAGCGATCCGTTATGAGGTCCTGCGGCCCGTCAGCATAAGGAGCGAAAAACAAAGCCGTCCTGTGCACGAACCCTGGCGTCCTCCTTTGGCTGCTCCAGCAGCGCGGCAAAATTCTCGTAGCCCTCCTGTTCCTGGTATCCAGCCTTGCGCCACTCAGCAATCGTTTCGCCGTGGAAAATGAGAATGTGGAAGAAAGTGTCAAGAAGCAAGATGTGGGTTGGCTGAATCGATGCCGAGTCCAAAAGGACGGGCATTCCCCCATCTTGGTCGAAGGTGTACGAATCCAATGTCGGCTGGATCATGACGAGCGAGTTGCTGGCATCTTCGTGGTTCAACACATGCCGGTCAAAGGCGGTCTCGTCGGGTGAGTTGTTGAAAACCTGCAAGAACTGGCTCCTCCGAAGGTGGAACATGAACTGCGGGTACAGGGTGAAGTTCTTTTCCAGCCGGAAGGAGGACGGATCGTCCTTTCGGTAGTCGGCGAATCTCGAGCAGAGGCGGATGAGCATCCTGTCCACCCATCGGAGCACATCCGGGCCATCGTCGACCTCCGACTTGAAGACGGCTATCCTAGACATGAGAACTGCGGCTGCTTCCTGGTCAAACGATTGCGCGATGGCCGGATCGCCCGCAGGACCGCTCAGATTGCGGGCTATCGTCGTCACCCGAAGATGAAACTGGCCGGAAGAATGCTGATAGTACGTCAAGAACTGCATCATGCCCTTCTGCGGAGTTTGTTGATGGGATACTGGGCCCTGGCTGGCGACCTCGAAATATATACCATAGCTGGCCTTGGGGTCGATGCCGCACATCTTCCAGGAACACGTGTTCCCGATGCCGCACTCTGTCTCACCAACAGATATCGACTTCTTGTTGAGGGACACAGCATGCCCAATCAGTCCTGTGACCTTGAGTTCCTTGGTGGTCAACACTTCGAGCACGGCATTGAAGCCCATGAGAAGATTCTCGTCTCCATCCTTCTCAAACACGCGGATAAAAGACTGTTTGAACATGGAAGACGTGAAACTGTCGGTCAGGATCATGTGGCCTCCTGTCGAGTTGCACAGACCCTTCATCTCCAATAAACCAACCTGGTCGAGGCAGCCCGCAAACACGTCAATGATATGGCCGTTATGGGCTGTGCGCTTGGCCAAATTGTCGTAAAACTGCAGGACCGGTGTTAACGAGCATGATCCCGCGACATCAACAGCGGTAGCCTCACCTTTAGTGCCTTCTTGTAGTACTTCACATTGTCGCGGTCAATGTCATGGTGCGATCGGATGGGTTCCCGAAGCTCTGGCCCAACAACCATGCCTGGGCCTTCGGTTGCCGGCCCTCCTGCGAACAACATTATGCGGCCACCGGAATTTTGAAATGATGACTCCATCAAACCGACAGCGACGCTCAGGGCCACACCAGTGCATCTGAGACTTCGTCGATCGTTCGCGGTGGGCCAGGGGTCCTTCTGAAGAGTTTCCAGCGCTTTGGTGAGTTGAAACTCTGCCTGCTGGACGGGGAGAAGGAAGCGAGACGCTGGTCCCATGGGCATCTGTCGGCCGGGCTGGGGCTGTACGCCGGGTCGCATTCCCGTCGACGTGAGGCCCAGCATCTCCTGAACCTGCTTGGCAGAGTAATCCTTGCTACCTCGGAATACGTATGACTTGGCACACCCCTCGTAGCCAATTTCATGTACCTGGGCCTGGGCCATACGGTCAGTCAGGAGCTTCGCGCGGGCCGGCAGCTCACTCACCATGGTACCAAAGGTTATTAGGCCAACGAGGGCGTTCTCTGGCAACAAGCTCAGACTCATAACCAGAGATTCCTTGAGCGCAGACAAGCCGTCCTCCTCCTGGCACAGATCGACGACATACAGGAATATGGGTGGCGCCGGCGCGGGTCGAGAAAGGCGGTACTCAATGGTGGTGTTGGCGGGATGCAATTCGGGAGGGATGGCATTCGCCGTGATGTCTTTGTAATGAGGCGGAAGCTGGTTTCTCGACAGGCAAAATGGGCAGATCCATACTCTGGCGCGGACATCGACTTGGCTGACGCGTTATTAGCGAGCCAGGGTCGCGGGACCACGCCCTACCGAAGGAGAACGTAGACAGGGTTGCAGCTCACCAGAAGGGATTGAGAACGGATCGGCAAGGCTGCTTGCATGTCACAGGTTCAAATTGCAGAAGAGGTGTATCTGGCTTCTCCTTCAGCGGGGTGTAGAGGGCACCGATGGGCACGACGAGTCTTGAGGCTTCCTATCAGAGCGAGCAAATCAGCATGAGATCCAGCGAGACGGGTGCGCCTGAAAATAGGGTCCAATTGCATACCATGCGCGAGCTAGGGAATACGTTCCAGCTCAGACGCACACCGTCACGATCCTCCACCTCACTCCACTGCTCCTTGAGTGTCTCGTAGTCCATCTCTGCTGCGCTGGGGTGAGAGACGCCCTATGAAGCCCGGATGTCGGGAGACAACGAACGTATCGTGGCAGTTCAATCTTGGGGGCGCCTGGGTCCGCGGGAATTCCTTTCCTCTCTCCTGCAGCAGCAATCAACGTGTAGGCAATGTGGGAATGCGACTATGGCTGGCGAAACCTGGAGAAGAATGGAGAGATGATGATGGGGGCAGCAAGATGCTGGTCGCAGGATAAGCAACGGAGCTGGTGTGGATTGGAGAATGTGGACAGTTTGGCAACCCCACCATGTACCGTCGAAGAGTGCCTGGGCGCCGGGTTTCGGGCTAGGTACGGAGTACCTTAGGCACGAGCATGCAGGGGCCCATTCTGCCCTTACAGACTCGCAAAACCTGTTACCTAATATGTGCGAGGGTGCGTGCTCTGCTCTCAGTGCGTCCATACAAAACCCGACGACCAGCTCCCCACGGCGTCTCGATTGACAGTGATGAACGTCAATTTACATTCACATCGACAAGTAACCCTCTTCCGTCCATGTACATAGGCAGGTGGGTCGATCGTTGCTAACGAAAATCGTCCAAAAGTCCGTCAGAATAGTCAACCCTTCCGTGTCTAGGTCAAACAGGCTTGCGGCTCAGGTAGAACGGGCCTTGTCTCGCAAGGGAGACGAACACACCAGGCGTCTGCCAACTCCCTCGATATGGCCAGTTCCTCCCTCTCGCGCTTGCGGCCGTACCTCTGCCAGCGCAGTTTGAACAGAAGCCCCCTCAGATCTGGCGTTTTACCTGAAGGCAGGGCAATGTCGCACAATGCGCATATAGAAGCTGTCCGCCCTTTAGTATACGACCTACATTCGCCATCACGGCCCAAGGCGGATAAAGAACAGAGCCCGATCATCTTCCTTCATGGTCTATTTGGATCAAAAAAGAACAATAGAGGAATTAGCAAGTACGTTGAACCCCGGCTGACTGCACGACGCAAGGCACGCAATGGCTGAGACGACGCAGGGCACTTGCTCGCGACTTGGGAAGATATGTGTACGCCCTGGTAAGCCATTGCTCGCCCTTCTGCTCGAGAGGCGCTTCTCGTGACGCTGACCATGTGCTCGCAAATCGCTAGGACTTGAGAAATCACGGCGATTCTCCCCATGACGAGCGACATGATTACCCTGCCATGGCCGAGGACGTGTCGGCGTTCATTCAGGACCATGGACTTAGAGACACCACCATTATCGGCCACTCCATGTATGGCCCCGTCACTCCATCTGCCACACCTGCCAGCCCCCAGCCCAGCTAATGCCAGGTCATTGCCGCGACAGGGGTGCAAAGACTGCCATGACGCTGGCGCTGCGCTCGCCGGAATTGGTTGCCAATCTCGTTGCCGTCGACAACGCGCCTGTCGACGTTGCGCTCAACAAGGATTTCGCGCAGTACATCCGAGGAATGCGCAAGATTCAAGACTCAAATGTTACCCGCCAGGCCGAGGCTGACCAGATCCTGCAAGATTTTGAACAGGTGGGTGGGACATGATGCCGCTGCTGAGGTGCCCGTTGGGCCCGCCCGTTTCTCTTGCTTATTGCGTACCCTACGAATGTGGGCGAATAGTCGCTTCCAATTCGCCAATTCCTGCTCGGCAACCTCTATCGCCCAGAAGGACAAAAGACCCAGAAGTTTCGCGTTCCGTTGGATGTCCTGGCTCGATCCCTCCACAACCTCGGCGACTTTCCCTATAAGATGCCTGGAGAGAAGCGATTTGGGAAGCCAGCGCTGTTTGTCCGCGGAACCAGGAGCAACTACGTGGCCAACGACATGCTGCCAGCGATTGGGCAGTTCTTCCCCCGCTTCCGCCTTGCAGACGTTGATGCTGGGCACTGGCTGATATCAGAGCAGCCCGAGGCGTTCCGACGAGGTTAGATGGTTCCCCCCTAACTTTGGCGCTGCTCTCGCTGACTTTTCACGAAGTTGTGGTGGAGTTTCTTAACGACGCCGAGTAGAATGGAGCTGCTGACGGAGTTTTTCCATCGTCGGCGACTCCTCTCTTCCACGTCTTGCAAAGTGGAAGGTAGTCGCCCGTCCAGGGGTCTAGCGCTTTGGTAGAGCTAGCAATTTAGACGCCGCCGACAAGGGGGAATAAGCCGGCTAATCACGACATTCAAGCCAGCAGAAAAGGTCGTCCCAATTCTCCCCTGTCGACCATGGGCCATCATACCCGATGGCGCTTCTCTACAGCCACCCTATGTGTCACAACGCAAGCCGGCCTAGGTATCCGAGATGCCCAATGGTCGCGGCGGACGAGCAAATCTGTTGAACCCACGGTACAGCTAGAAGGAAGCTCGTTGCCTTGGATACACGTGGTAGCACAAACTTGGCAGTGGTCGTCCGCACACATTCCACTGCAATAGATCCTGTCACCTGCACAGCACACATGTAGCATCACGCACTTTGAGAACAAGTAACCGAGCCTTTTACCATTTCATGGGGCATTACCTTACCCCCAGCCGCCTTAGATGCTACGCCATTTGCAATGACCGAAACAATGCCAGGGATGAGTGTATCACCCGCGAGACTCCCGAATTGCCTCGCACCAGCATACAGACAGCGCCGCTCAAACCTCCTCCAGCACTCTCTCCTTGAACTCCCGCTCAACCTTCTGGCCCTGATCGTCCGTCCCCGCCTCACCGTGAAGCGCCATCAAGGCGCCCAAATCGAACTTGGGGGCCTTGAGAAGCTTGACCTTGCGGATGTGCACCTATAACATAGCATGCCGTCAGTCACAGATACAAAGTAAAGGCCAAGGCAACAGAGATCGGCGGCTCACGTTCTGCAGGGGGTAAATGCCCTGGGTGGACTTCTCGATCTCACGGCCAATGACCTCGGGAATAAGCTTGGATGTAAGCTGGGTGAGGGTGCAGCTGGAAGCCTCGCGCTGGATGATATCCGTCATCTTGCGTCGAATGGCCCGGATCTGCGACGAGGCGGCGTAGGTCGTCTTCTTGATCTGGTTGGGGCGTCGCTTGGTGAAGGCGATGGCGAAGAGGCGGATGAGGTAGTCGTCGGTGGTCTTGACCGTGACGTTGGCCTCAATCAGAGTCTGCCACTTGCGCACCAGAGACCGCAGCTTGTCGGAAGTGAAATCGAGACCGTGGAAGTTGGTCAGGCAGTTCTTGCCCTGGACCTCGTCAACACGAAGACGAACTTTGCGGAACGCATGGTCCTCGTCCTTCTGGAGATCGGCCAGCGAAACCTCGACAATGCGGCCCTTGAGAGCATCGTTTGCGTTCTTCAGACCGGTCGTGCGGTTCACGAGAGTCTTGCCGACACTGTCAAGTTCGGTGTTAGTGATCGTGCGCCGGCTATTCGGATGTCGGTCTTCGTCGAAGAAACTCACTCTCGGACGTTGAAAGGGCTCGGTGCCTGCAAATAGCCGGTTAGTGAGCTGGCACGCTGGGAATATGCCGTGTTGATCCAGGGCAATGCATACTTTGATCGAGTACCAGTCCTTGCGCGAGAAAGGGTCAACGGTCTTCTTCTTGAGACCTTTCTTCCCCTTGGAGAGTCTCTTGTTCCTGAAGCTGGTCAGCATACAAACGATAGAAAGACAATACTGTCTACGCCTTGCGGAATACTCACTTTCCAACCGCCATGATTGCTGGCCAATTTACGAGCAGTTGGAGAAACCAAAGGTGCTGAAGGGATTGGTGGAGGGGCGAGAATAATTTCAATTCTTGTGTGCACCGACTAAGGTCTAAGCGAGTGGACCAAAAACTTCCGGCGCAAATATTTTCCGATCGTCTTGTCGCAGCAGGGACTTGCACAAGGTCACGTGCCTGGAAGGCCCTCCTATTGCGTCCAAGGTGATGAGTCAGCGCCACGCTAATGCCAGCTCTTGGCTTAAGGCGGAGCCTTTCTTTGGTTTCCAGCAATTTTTATGCCGCAGTACCTAGTAAGGACTATCATACCCTGGCATCCTACATAGAGGTAGGTGGTACTTAAGAGTAGTCAAGGCAAAGGCACCTAATAAGGTAGCGTGGGTAGGTACCTTATTGGGTACGGTCGCTTGTAGCACGGAAAAATAATAATGCAGGCTCATGCATGCATGCGAACTCGTACATGTTCGCCAACGACGAAACGTAAAGCATCCTTGGCATCCTTGCCTCATGTTTCCCGCCGTCGTATCTTATCAGGCATACATACAAGCGTGTGCGGAGTCCGTCCTGTATCTGTCCAAACACTCACTTCATTCAGACCCAGGTACCGAAGTGACCGTAGCGCTGACTAGAGATACTGTTGCTCCAGAGGCAGGCAAGTAGGTCAGCACTTTGCTTCAAGCTTCACGATTAAGTCCCATCCACTCGCGTCATTGTCCGCAACACGGCTTCCCCGTCCAGCACCAATGTCTTGGCCCAGCCAAATGGGGTAGGGTGGCTTCAGTCTGCCGAAGCTGGTTCGACAAGCAAAAGCACACCTCTGCAGTCTGCCATGTGGCCATCCCGCAAGCCCCTGCGAGTTGTGTACCTTTGGTGATACAACAGCTGGGGCATACATATGTGTCAATGCGTGACACCGCAAGTCTCTTTCTCAGTCGAAGTTCAAGCCGTCTCTGCTGGGCTGACAGGGCTCGGGGACGCCGCCCCAGTTCTCAAAATCGGGGAAACTGAAGTAGCAATCTGGGTGCGGACAACAGTCGCCTGTCAGTCAGCCTTCTGAATGAGCCTGCAGCAAACGTTGCTCCTGCCTCAGCTCGAGACAGCCGACCTACCTGATTTGGATGCCTCCAGCATGGCGTTGACGACGTGGCTGCTGGAGGAAGGTGCGCGGCGGTTCTCGCCACTTGCTATCATGGCCACGATGTGGTGTTGCAGCACCTCGGGCGTGGCCACGTGCCCGACGTCGACTCTCGCTTCAGCGTAGACCCAGGACTTGCTGAGAATATCCGCCGCCTTTCCCTGGGACACGGGGCCAGCAAGGGATCCTCGGATGGCATTTTGTGTTGTGATGGAGGGCTCTGTAACGCTGGACCGCAATAATCTGGGTCTCGGGCGAGACGTGCTAGGTCTCGTCGAGCAGCAGTTAGCTTGCTGGCTGCCGACGCTCCTGGGCAGCGAGGCCATTTTGCTGTATTAAATGGGATGGTCAATTAAGGAGAGCGTCAGGCGGTGGCGAGAGGAACAGGATGGCATGGTCCCGGCGACGTGGGGAAGCGAGTCGTCTTATCAAGGCGTCGTTGCATCTATCCGCAACGAGAGCACGCAGAACTTTGTGCGAATGGGCCTGTACACGCATACCCAATGTTTGCGCGCTTCTTCTGTGGCTCGAATGATCAACACCGCTCACGCAGCGAGTAGGATGCGAGGTTCCTCGCTCGCGCGTCCACGGTACCCAAGCCCAGTAGCTGTTGGGCACTTACCGAGGCGCTTGCCACTTGGCTTCCCATCGGGTGTCATCGTGCCCAACAGGCCCATGGCACATCTCAACAACACATCCGCCTCTCCACCTCAACCCAACCTGTCTTGACTGGCAGGACTGGCTCTCGTGTGGGGTTGCCTCCTGCTTCGGGGTCTCACCTGCATGCATGCGTGCGTTAGGTACTTTGTACGTGCCCAGGCACGGGCAACCATAACACTCGCCTCTTCAATTTGCGACGCTGCCTAACACGGGATCGTCCACGACCTAGCACAAGACGCACGACAGTTGCCTTGTGACGAAATCACCGCATGTTGCGTGGCTTGGGCACTGAAAACAAAGCATCGGTCAATTCTGTAGTCCGTGCGGAGTATCCGTACGTTAATACGCGTATTGGCGGAGTCACCCACCACTGGTTCCGCCTCGCAACTGTTTCCCCGACTTGACCACGACAATGAGCCCTGGAAACTTTCGAGACATGTATGGACTGCGCGGCTCCAAACCCCTCGGGGCAGTCCGCACAAGTGGTTCAAAGTACGAGCATGGCCCTACGAGCATGAAAGTACTCAACGCGGAGCGCTCCCCACATCACCGTGACAGACGCACTAGTATGGGCTGGCACAACGAGTTCACCAATTCCACCTTCGTCTACGTCCCGAATACGTACGCAACAGCAATGCACGACTTTCTGCTCATATTCCCAAGGTCGGGTAGACAGAAACCCATGCCGAGATTCGCACCGTCGCGGCTCTCAGTGGTCGATGCTACGTTGTTGAGTCAGTGAAGCGCTCACTTCCACATGGCCAAGGCTCGACAGGGTGACTCACTCCTCCCATATTCGTCCCTGGACCGACTGCAGTTCGTCGGCCGTGAGCCGTTTGCCGGCGGTGAAGTAACCTTGTCAGGTTTAGCCCCGCAACCGCAAGTTCCAAGCTTATTGAACTCACCGGCCGTGATTTTGGCATCAATCTCCACCCTCGAGTCGGATGGGATCAAGTTTTCGGGTAGCTCAACTCTCTCGTGAATTGGGATGCTGCCACCGTTAGCTTACTTCTGGCGATAAGGTTCAGAGGGCAGGCCACTCACCCCTGTCCGACAATCGCATCGTATTTCATGCTTGAGTATCGTCAGCGGCCGCATACGGCCAAGTGTGCATAGACTTGCTCACTTGCTCATGCTCAGCATTCTGTCAATCTTCTTGATGCCAAGCCAGTGGAGGATGTCCGGCATTAACGCTTGGAAACGCATGTCTTTGACTCCAGCAATGTTTTCAGTCCGGGTAAAGTAATCCGAAGCTCGATCCGCGCCACGCTTTCGGGCATTGTAGACAACTGTCGCAGTAGTCAGCGTCATAACTATTGCAGGTTCCTTTGTCTGGCTGTTGGAGCAAGGTAGTCAAATCGTACGGTACTGGCGTCAAGTTAGCCAGAGCTCACTGCAGACATTCCGAGTGTAAGCGGATCATAGGGCAGGAGGTGCCATATAGGAGACAATATCTTGACTTCTACCTCGCAGCTTGACGTACCTTCGTGACCTCTCCCAGCGCTCTGCCTTCTTTTCTGAAATAGATGACGACACCACTCCCTCCGCTTTGTGCCTGCTTCACTGCCTCCTCGATACCGAATAGGAGGTACGGGCGGCAAGTGCAAATGTCGGAGCCAAACACATCGCTGCCATTACACTGCTTTATGTCAGCGGCAGTCAATCAGTCCGCTAAAGGGAAACACACTTCGTCGTGGATGCGCAGAGACAGTTTGACAGATTCGTCTGACATTTTGGCGGGATCCCCAAAACAGTACACCGTCAGGCCGCCTGGAAGCTATCAGTTCTTGGACCTGGACACTCCTGTTCGTCGGGACAAGGTACCAATTGGGGGCAGGAAGACCTTGATGTCGCCCCGAGTAATTAACTGAGGGTTACTTAGCAATTTGTCGAGCCGGGGAATCAGAGCGGACTTGCCTCAGGGTAGCTACCGCCAGTGTGCTCAAACAGTGACCGGCGTAGAGTACCTTCGTCTGGAAAAGCGTCAGTGGGAATTAGCATCACCAGCGATTGCTACGAACCGATTCCAAACCTCTCAGCAACACCTGGCAGATACCAAACCTATGCAGCGGCCTATCAGACTCGGCGACGAGAGAGTTCGATGAGTGTCTTACCGGTTCAACCGCAAACTTGGTGACTGACAACTCGCCAAGCTTATTCAAGCACACCTTACCGTCTGGCACGCTGCATCATGGTTAGCTGTCAACTTCAGATTCTCCCGGCCGTCCTGCTCACAGTCGCCCAGCTTTGACACTGTCCTCTAGTTCTGCCAACTAAGGCGTTGTTAGCGTTCGACGTAGCAGAGCATGACCTGGTCCGAAGCAGGCTTGCCTTCATGTGAGCCTTTGTAATAGCAATGGTCGGTCGAAGGTCGACTAGCGGCTGATGAGCAGAGCAATGGGCATTCTGGGAACGCTGTGCATACCGTTCTCGCGGTCCATGATGTCTTTGAAGGTCCAGGGTGCCAGGTGGCCCCATGGGTCCATGGCTACGATCTTGCGACGGTCGCCCCATTGCGGAAATGGGCCAATTCGTACTGCCGGCTCCGTGTTTGTGAAATCCGGTCTAGAATATGATCAACAGGCCTCCAACTCAACGGTGCAAGGGCTCAAGAGTTTAGCAAACCTATGGTCAACGTCCAATTCCTTGCTGGCAACGGCCAGGGCGTAATAGATGGAGTACGAGCCGCCGCTGGATAAAGTCTGTCAGCTCAGCGTGGTTGGCAGCCACACCGCGTGAGACTCACTGGGCTGGGAGATACGTCAATGCCGGTCCTTTTGACTGAATTCCCATATAACTCACCTCCAATGGCTAGTTTACAGTTCGCCTCGTCAGCACAAAGCGCACGGGCGTCCAGACGTGGGCTTCAATCTCGACGAACCATTACGACGCCGTATGGTGGACGGCGATCTTGAAACGACAACGGGGCCTCGCTTCAGTGGGTCGAGGTTGCCCCAGTCCATAGCAAGAGGCTCGATGCCGATCTGCTTGGGATAAGTCCTGCGAAGTTAAGCAGCGAGCGCCATGATGAATGTGCAGGCCGAGGTTCTACCCACGTCAGTATGATACGAGATGTGAATCCTGACTTGGAGCCGGTCGAGGCCGCCGTGGGGTCCGACGTTGCCTTGACGCCCTGCGACGAACGAACTGGCCCCAAGATGCTTTCTGGAGGCATTGAACCATCGGCGCTTGACTTGCCAAGGCGGTCGGTATAGCCCAGAGGGGCTGGCGGCACAGCTGGGGCATCGGCAGCGAGACTTCCCGACTCAATTCTCTCGGACATGGATTCCACAGCAGCCAAGAGCTGCGACTGACTCTGCTGTATCTCACGCAGGGCGTTAAGAACGTCGACTTTGGGGGCGGGCTGGTCCATGGTGACGGCCTGAGGCTGAGGCGGGGAGGTCAAGAGACAGCGAACAACGAGGGTAATGTCAGGTACGAAGTGCTTGGTGTAGGAGACGGGTGAATTGCCTGAAACGGGCAGAAGGCTGTATGTCGGTAATGGGAGCAGAACAAGCTGACTGACTATGTGTCAGATAAGAAGCGAGGCAGCGGACTGCAAAGTATTGTACGGAGGTAGCACGCCTGGACTCTGTGTTGATGCCGCCGGTTCCCAGGTGAGCTAGCATTACGGTAAGGTAGGTATTGAGGGGCTTCGGGCACGTCTAGCTCTGCTGCTTCCCGTTTCACTACTCTGCCTTATCTCGAAAGCACGGAAACCACCGCCTACTCGGCACACCCGCGGCGTTTATTCAGGCCAGCGATAGGGTACGACGTCCCTACGTCGCCATGGTCAGACGACGGGATGAACGGCTGGGTATAAGAGGCGCTGCAAGCAAGGCAGTGCGGGGAAAAGAGGGCGGAGGGTGGGGGTGGTGGGCGCGGGGAACAAATCCACTGCACTCAGCTCTGAGAGACCCTCCCAGTGCGGCCCAGGCCCCAGGATGCCAGGCAATGGGAAGTTTGGAGGCACATGGTGCTCCTCCCCCAATCGGCACGCGCCGCTCGGGCCAGCACATTGACCCCTGTCCAGCGAGTAAGTTACTTCGTAAGACTGTTCGTACTCACCAGTGCTAGTGCCGCATTGTTGGGATGAACAGCACAAAGGTAACCGTAGTGCAGATTGAGACGACAAGGAATCAGAGCGAACCACTACAACGACGCGTGTCTCCCCGCCAAGTGGCTTGATCCGAAGGAGGGGTGTACGCAGACAGCTATGGACTCGAACTTCGCCCGAGAATCGTCGGTTCAAGGCGTACGGAGTATTGATAGGTACTTCCCACTTTTGATATCGCGGCGTCTTATCGATAAGCACGGTCCACACATCCGCGGCTGTCGGCACTGGGCGAATCATTTTGACCGCGAGGTCGTCGTCGACGTCAGGGTTGTAGCAGCCACGGCAAGCCAGCTCATTCCTATCATCGACAACCGTCGCAAGTGCGGTCCCCAACGACAAAGCCTCTTCGCAGCAAGAACCACTCTCACGACCTAGGACCCTTGTCATCCGGCACCATGGGGAAGCGCAAGAAGTCTTCGAGAAAGCCCATGGGCCCCAAAAAGGTACCATCCATGACCGATCGCAACCTTCACCATCGCCGCACAGCCGCTTGTCGGCACGCCGATGATATTGCTGACGCAAATGCTGCTTCACAGGCCGATCCACTGCCCTCGACCTTCACTTGCCTCTTCTGCAACCACGAGAAGTCCGTCACGGTCAAGCTCGACCGCAAGGCCGGCGTTGGCCAGCTTGACTGCCGCGTTTGCGGGCAGAAGTTTCAGTGCGCCGTAAACTGTCCGTCTCGCCCCTTTCCCGCGACGCTTCCTCCTTTCCATTTCGCACTGAACGAACGGCTCTGCTGACGTTAGGGCCATTGCCCTGTGCGTACTAGATCTGTCTGCTGCAGTCGACGTCTACGGAGAGTGGGTGGATGCCGCCGGTACGTTATTTACCGTCACACTTGAGTCTGCCGTCGCCCCTCCGCAAAGTCTTGCCCTGTCTTTTGCATCCGTGCGAATAGCCCCGGCCACTGACTCCCAACTTACCAGACGCCGTCGCCAAGGAAGCCACAGGTGATGTCGGCTACGATGGCATAACGAGGATGCCTGCCTCCTCCAGTCGCTACCCCGGTGGCGCGATTTCGGCTGGCGAGGGCGACGAGGGACAATATCACGGCGACAGCATCGGCGCCAACGACGAAGAGTTTTAAGTGGTGACGACGAGCTGGTATTCTTGAAGAAATACGACGTTCAATGTTACCTGCACTCCCCAGGTCGGTGCGTGGCGTCTCCATCTCTCCCTTCCTTTGCGCCTCCCTCAGATGGTGTAAAACCTGTCGCCAAAGTCCCCGAGTCCTGGAACTATGTAACTGCTGCGCTATTAGCCGGTGCAGAGCTGCAGTCTGTTTGTCATACTTCTTCTCGTCGAGACCCTGTGCCGTCGACTGTTAGCTCGCGGGACTGGGGGAAAGGAACTGAACTTGACAATGCGAACCTGGTCGATAAAAGCGGTGACGACTTTGAGCCGTGGGAAGCGTGTGGCGAAACTGCTCACGCCCTCGGGGCTGGCAATCAGGTTGAGGAACAGAATATGGTCTTCAGGCACCCCTCGCGCCTTGAGAACCTGTACAGCCATGGTGGCTGATCCGCCTGCATGAGTGTGAGACTGGTATTACTTCGAGCGGGAGCCAGGACAGGTATGGAAGGGGAGACAATAAGGTTTTACTGTGTTGGTGCATTTGCTTTTTCTCGTCTCGATTGCGTCGTGGTGATCCATCTCGAGTTACGCTGCTGCAGTGTAGAAATGAGCTTTGGCTCGGTCACGTACCTGTGGCGAACATAGGGTCCAATAGCAGAACCCATCTGTCTGCGATGTCCTCTGGAAGCTTGTCGTAAAAGAGCTTGGGTTGTGAGGTATCCTCGTCTCGCTGAATCAGGATCTTGCCAATGCGGACCGAGCGACAGCAGTCTCGCAGGCCCTGCTCCATGGCTTCGCCAGCCCGCATGATGGACACGCCACATATCTTGCCTTGAAACATCAGCCCGTTGTACGTACGACCGACCGGCGTGGTGATGTCATGTTCGATAACTGGAAGATGGTTCAGGCCTTCCTCGACAAGCAGTCGAATAATTCGGTTGGAATAGAATATAAAGTCGGCGCGTTCTGTGTCCTTGTTTCGTATCATCCTGCGTGGAGGCTTAGTGAGGGCTCGGATTCGAACTCTTCGAAACCACCAGGATCGCCTTCGCTTATGAGGTGCCCGTAAAGCATAATGCTTAGGTGATCGGTCGGGCGGAGCAAGACTGTAACTGGAACTCACGATAGCAGTGCAATGAGCTGCGGTGTCTGCGGCAGCACGTGCACGTTGTCGAACGGCACCTTTGCTGATACAGTAGCGCTTGGTTTCTGGTCCTGCGACTGGTGGCCAGGTCCCACGCATTGCCTGGGTGCAGCAGCCATGGTGTTGCGAGCTTTACTAAACCAAGCCCTATCCGAGAGCAACAAGAAGAAGTCAACGGATCGACCGACGAGGCAAGGCTGAGTACCTCGAATGCTACGATGGCGTCAGCGTATAGGGTACGTAGGGCCCCGCTCTATAAACAGTTAAGTGCCTTGCCCCACCCAGCCCGCACTATCTATGAGTCCGCACTTTCTAACGTATATACGCGATACCGTAATAAGTAATACTCGTTAATTTAATAGCCCTATAGTATTGATAATTAGGATAGATATATTAATTTAATTACTACTTAAGATATATTTTAATAAGTTATTATTATTAATAATTATAATAGGGCTAGTATTATAAGTATAAGTATTAGTTATAGTAATTGAGTAATAATTTATAAGGAAGTAAAAAGGGCGCTACCTAGGCCCCTTACTTATATATATTTATTATTTATTTAGTATTATCCCTATTTTAAAGCCTAAAAAACTATATAGGACTAATTTAATAGCTTATAATATTAAGGGGAAAAACTAATAAGGTTTAGCTATTACTTAAACTTTATTAATAAAAAGGTCTTATTAAGATCTCGCTCTCTATTAACTATATT
>JALHBY010000154.1:1972-12300 GCA_024340155.1 Tolypocladium pustulatum | reverse complement strand
GCTAGCTTTTAACTATAAGTATTAACTTAGACTTACTTCTCTTAAACTACTTCCCTAATACTAGGTTACGATCTCTATAATCTATTACCTATATAATATTCGCCCTGACCTCTCTGCTAATATAAACCTCCGGTTTATCCCTTGGGAACTAAACCGTAACACGGCTATAGAGTTAACGGCTATAGTAGAGGCAATAGCCATAGTAGCAAAACAGATATCTCGGCATGTATTCGATAGCCCTAAGGCTATCTACGAGAGATATATAGCTATAAGAGAGGCTTGGTTTAGTATATAGCCTCGTGCTAGCTAGAGGACTAATATACGATATCGGAGGGCGATAGGGTTGCCTATAAGCTACTTAAAGATATACTATAATTAGTATCTTAACTATAAGTAGATAGGTACGCGCTATAAATCGCAGCGCCCTTAGCGGGATTAGACTAAAGACGAGATAATAGCCTATCTTAACTTTAATAAAGTAGAAAACTAGCGCTACGAGGCATAGGTAGATAAAGAGATAGCTATATAGCGTTTCTCGAGGAGACGAGGAGTTAGAGATATCTAAAGGGCTTGCGAGAAGGATTCGGAAGAGTAGTAGGTAAGTTACTCGACTAAAAATACTAGCTTAAAGTAAGGTTATTACTATTCTATACTATATACGTTACTATATTACTATATATATTGCTATATACGTTACTATATACGTTGCTATATACGTTACTATATACGTTACTATATATATATATTATAGTATAAATAATAATATCTCTTTCCTTAACTAACTACTATACGGTATATTATTATACCTTTCCTAATAGCTACCTTATAGTACCTCGTATTATTATTTAATCCTTTATACCCCCTAATAGCGCTATTACTTTTATTATTAGATCGAGGACTCGATTATCTAAAGGGAACTCTTTAGTATAGCTAGTATAGCTATTACTACTAGCTACGTCGGAGAGGTATTATATAGCTATAGTATACCCTAAGGGTTTAAGAGGACTTATAACTATATAGTCTCTCTTAGAATAAACCTATTCTTATAAGCTTCGTTAGAGGTTAGCGGGTTAGCTTTGTAATCCCAGGTAGTAAGAGTCTTAATATAATAAATCTAGCCCGGTTAAGCTTAAGAGGCGAGAGCTATAAGACCTAAGTATCTCTCTAATATTAAAGTACCCTTTTTTTACTTATTTAAATAGGTAATTAACTACGAAGTTAAAGTAGAGGCGAATTTATAAGATCGTTAGCCTCGTAGCTAGTAGGCGTTATAGTATTAAGTATCCCGAGTATACTCTATAACTATAGCGCCCCTATATACTAACTCTAGGCTCTAAGTAAGGCAATCTATTTTAGGAAGGTTAATAGTTCGAATTGCCTATATATTCCTTTTTTAATAATTACTGCTGTCGTAAGTTAGTCAGGCGTAATTACAGGCATATCGTACCTATAGTCTCGTAGCCTCGTAGCCTCGTAGCCTTATTGCTTATATTATCCGCGCCCCTAGGGGGGGTCCGCATTAGGGCACGGCTAGCTGTGTGGGAATGCGCACACGGCTAGCCGTATATGTTATATAAGCCCGGCTTAGCATAATATAACGTATATGCCCCGTCGCAGGCATCGTTAAAGGTATTATATTTATAGCTCGAATACTAGCTAAGATACCCTTAATTAAGTATCCTAGGAATATTTAAGCCCGGTATACTATATATATAAGACTAAGTACTATTTAGTACTATAGGGCTTACGTACGATACTAAAGACTAAGGTTACTATAGACTATAGCGCTATAGTAGGGCGATATACTATATTACTAAGATTACTAACGCCTCCTTGGCTATAGTAATATTCGCGTAATAACTCTATAAGAACTATATAACTATAATGCTAATTATGCCTAAAATATGCTCGGAGAATAAATAGATTAGTAGCTATATAGTAGTTAATTTAGATCGCGAATTACTTTAATATTAGTAAATCTAGGGGCATAGACGTTTAAGTATATTACTAGCTATAAGTATATTAAGTAAGAAAGAATTATCGCGACTTAATAAGAATAATCTTATAATACGTTAAATATAGGGTATTAAGTAAATATTTAAATAGCTTATAAGAGTCTGGCCCTATATGCTCTTTACCTATTACGTAGGCCTATTACCTTAGTTATCCTAATGTGCCGTGCTGCCTTATAGCTGCCTACCGGCTATTATAAATATTACTTTTAATAGTAAAAAGAACGTATATAAGCAGGCTTAAATAATAGACCTTCCTAAAATAAATTTACTATTATTAAGCCTCCTATAATATAAGTAAAGCTAGTATAGCAGTAGTAATTATCGCGGTAGTTAGCTCCTTAATAGCTTTCGCGTACTATAGCTATTATATAGCTATACTATACTACGTACGTTTAGCTCTATAGGCGTTGCGTATAAGACTGCTAATTTCTTTTTACTATATAAGTAAAAAAGTATAACCCTAACTCGATTAGCTCCTCTATAGCTTATTTAACTATGAACCTAACCCGATTAGAGATTAAAGTTATATTGGGGTTACTAAGGTAAATTACGAGGATAAGGAGTATTACTTACTAGGGGGCTATAAGGAGGCTAATTATAGGGACGATAGAACGGAGTATAATTTACTATAGGATAAGGAGGCCTAAACGCCGAAGCGAATAGCTAGCCCTCCCTTTTCTATACTCTATATAATAACTACTCGGCTAGAAGTAGTACCCTTATAATTTAGTACTTAGCTAGCCGTCCTCCTACTAAGTTATTCGGTTATTATATAGTATAATATCCTTTAGTAAAAGGCATTATATTATTATAGCTTATAATACTTTAGTATAAAGACCGAGAAGACTAGTATTATAGCTATAAGGCTATAGTACTAGGCTATAATATATATATTAGTAAAGGCGGGTATAAGTCTTATAAGAAGTTATTAAAATACTTACCTAGATAAATATAAAGCCTATTGCTATTCTGAATCCTTCTTATAATCCTGCTAGATGCCTCTTAGTCCCTGTCTCCTTGAAAAACGCTATATAGCTACTTCCGTATTAATCTATATATCGAGGCGGTTATTTTCCGCCCTATTAAAGTTAAGATATACTATTATCTCTTCTTTAGTCTATTCCCGCGAGCTATTCTACGTTTTATAGTATATGCCTATCTACTTATAGTCTAGGTAGTACTTATAGCTTAACTTTAGATACTTTGCCTTTAGTCCTATCGCCTTCCGATATTACGTATTAGTCCTTTAGCCTATATAAGGCTAAGCGCTATACTAAACCTCTCTTATAGCTTAATACCTCTCGTAGATAGCCTCGGGGCTATCGAACTTATAGCTTAATACTCTTATCGTAGTAGACGGCTTTAATACGGCGGGCGGCTCTAGTAAGGTAGGCGCCCTAGATATAGTCGGTATCTCTGTTATACCTATAATAGCGTATACCTCTACTATTGCTATTACCTCTCCTATTAATATTCCTTCTAACGATATTATTACCTCTACTATAGCTATTATATTTACTATATTAAGTAGTACTATTATAGCCGGTGCCCTAATATAGCCGACGCCTCTATTATAGCCGGCGTCTCTACTACCGTAAGTATCTCTACTATAGCTAATGCCTCTACTACTACTAGCGCTTCTACTAACGCTATTACCTCCTCTAGCTATTATAGTATAGCTAAGTAACGAAGAGGGTATAACTTTAAAGTCCTAATATAACCTATAGCGTAATACTTAGTATATCGAGATAGTGCCCTCGGCGGTCGTAGAGTCTTAATTACTTCGAATATACTAGGCTCGCGCCGAGTACTTAACTAAGGTATAGATAACCGAGCGGTAAGTTAATTAACGCGGTAACGAGGCTCTAGAATAAAGATAGGATTCCCTACGCGGCTAAGATACTAGTATATATAGAAGTCTTCTAGATAGAGAGGCTAATCTTGCTCCTATAGCTCCTAAAGCTTATAAGCATAAGGAAGACTATAAGTCTGCGTAAAGGCGCCTATATAACGCGATAGGTAGTCCTTAGATAGAAGCTTCTACTATTAGTCTACCTTCCGCAAAGCTTTATAAGAGACCTAGCCGCGTATAGCGCTATATAGCGGCCCGGTAAGTTCGAGAGGTATATATATTTATTACTTAGCTTAATTTATATATAGCTTAGAGATTTAGTTAGCTAATGCCTAGTTTATCGCCCTCTATACTTTAAAGAGATTGATAGTAGATTTCTTTAGATAACTCTTTAGTAGTATATAGATCCCCTTAATACGCGAGGTTACTACGTTACTAAAATATAGATACTAGTTAACCTAATACTTAATAAGCTTTTCTTTATAGAGGTTAAGCTATTAATGCTTAATATAGCTAACCTCGTTATAATACTCTACTATATAATGCCGATTAAGGTCTTAGATAGCCTTATTATATATCTCTTCGTCGACTAAATATATAATTAAGTGCTAGTAGTTATAGAAGTTATTCTAATTATCGAGACTAGTAGAAGCCGCGGCTCCTTCGGCGTCGCGCGCGAAAGCTAGCTTATAATAATAGATAATAGCTTTATTAGCATACTAGAGATATAATAGCGAGATTGCTTCCGAAAAGAAACGAGCTATAGCGTTTATATAGGTAAGGCAGCGATCTATTAGAATAATAGACGGGAGTCTTACTTAACTAAGCTTAAATAACTATCGAAGCCGTTCTAATACCTATAAATAATCCTCCTTAGTCTCGCCGCTAAGGAATATAAAGGTAATATAGAAAGACCGCTAGTAAGTATTAACGCTAATAATATCGAGAAGCGATATCTTATACTTATTCGTCTTATATATATAATCTAGGAAGACTAAGTCTAGATATACTATAAGGTATACTATTAACTCTAGATAAGTAAAAAATACTACTATAATACAGTTCTAATAATTAACCTATATATATACCTAGAACCCTTCTTTATCTAGCTTATTAAAGAGAGCCTATATATTACTCTAGCCCTTATATAGCTCTCGCTTACTCTATATAATATAGTTATAGATATCTTATTAAGTTATATTATTATTAGAGTTCTAATATATATAGGTCTAGATATCCCTTAGCGGTATACTAGTATTAGAGAGGCCGCTAATTAATAATATAGTCTGCTTATCTATTGTACGATATACTAGATAAGTAGCCTCGCGCTAGCTTAGCTCGTAGTTATAGGAAGCGTGCCTTATATCTAGTCGATGCTATATAGTCTAGATAGTATTATCGAGGCTTTCTTTTACTAGTAGTAAGAATAGGTAAAGAGTACTTCGTATACTTATATTCTTTATCCTTACTTTCGAGGGGTCGGGGGGTCGGTAGCTATAATTATAGGTATATATAATAACTTATCTTCTACTGCTTGTTCTATAAGACCTGCTAGTAATAAAGGCATAGCCTCGGGGCGCTGCCTATTCGTTAATTACTTTAGCTAGGGCTTTACGAGAGTCGTAATCGCGTTTAGGAGGAAGACAGTTATCTAGAAATTTAAGTTATACGTCGATTAGCTATATTATGGCTATAATTAAGTAATAAAGAGTCTAACTATAATATCTATAAAGGAGTCTATTAGGGCGTGCCGGCGATAATACCTTTGGTATTAAGCCGGGCTTATATAATATATACGGCTAGCCGTGTACGTATTCCTACATAGCTAGCCGTGCCCTAATGCGACCCCCCCTAGGGGCGCGGGCTTACAGGCGCCCCTAGGGGCGCGCTAATTAGGAGCCTGGTGTTGAGCGGCGCTTATATAATCCCTACGGGTGCCCGGGGAGCCCATAGGGTCGCGCCCGGGCGCGCCTCTAAGTGTCGCACCCGGGCGCGATAGATTATGTAAGCGTTGCTTAATACTAAAGCTATCGGGGCCCGCAGACTTATGGATAATAACGTTAGAGTCTTTATTACTCGAATTCTAGCTAAGATATAGGCAATTAATATGTAAAGTAGATTTCCTAACGATTATCTCCCTCCTAAAGGCGAACATAATACCTATAAAGCCCTGGCTATAGTAATTAACGATTAGGTAGTACCTCGAGGCTATATATTTATTACCGGTAAGTCGAAAAAAATATAAAGCTAAAGATATATCGTTACGTATACTTACGATCGATATTACTACCCTCTAGATACCTTAAAACTATAGAAATAGGTTACTAGTATACGAGGCACCCTCTGCCCCTTCTTAGTATTAGTAAGGGAAAGCCTTAATAAGATAGTATAGTCTCTATAGTATTAACTAGATCTTAAGTATGCTTTTTATAACTACGAGCTAAGCTAGTATATATCTGCTTATCTAATATATCGTATACTTAATAAGATAGATATATCGATAATAGACTCGCTCTCTAATACTAGTATTTAGCCTAAAGATATCCGGACCTATATATATTAAAACTCTAATAGTATAGTAACTTAATAAGATATTTATAACCGAATTATATAAAGTAAGCGAGACCTATATAAGGGTTAGAGTAATATGTAAGCCCTTATTAAATAGCTTAATAGGGAGGGATTCTTAAGCCGCTTTTAGGTAGATTTAAGTAACCGAGTTATAGTAGTTATATTTACTTATCTAGAGTTACTAGCATACCTTAGGGCATATCTAGACTTGCTTTTGCTTAACTATATATATAAGACTAATAAGTATAGGATACCCCTTCTCGATATAATCGGCGTTAATACCTATAAGCAGTCTTTTTATATTGCCTTTATATTCCTTAGCGGCGAGAATAAAGAGGACTATATATAGGCTTTAGAGTAGCTCTATTCGATATATAAGCTTTAGGGCGCGAGACTTCTATCTATTATCCTTACGGATCGTTATCTTGCTTATATAAACGCTATAGCTCGCTGCTATCTAGCCGCAGTCTTACTCTTATGCCTCTAGTATACTAATAAAGCTATATTATAGTATTGCCGCCCTAGCTTTATAGAAAAGAAAGATAGTACCGAAACTCTAGATAGTCTTAGTAATTAGAACGAATTCTATAGCTATTAGTATTTAATTATTAACTTAATTAATAAGGATATATATAAGAAACGTATAGAAGATCTTATAAAGCGGTATATAGTAATATATATTAAGGAAGTTAGCTATATTAAGTATACCTAGCTTAATCTTTATAAGGAAAAGCTTATAAAGGTATAGGTAGACTAATATCCTTACTTTAGTAATATAGTAACCTTATAAGTTAAGGGTATCTATATACTACTAAAGAGTTACCTAAAGAAATTAATGCTCGATCTCTTTAACGCCTAGAGGGCGATTAAGTAGGCTTTGATTAACTAAGTTACTAAATTACGAGTAAATTAAGCTAAGTAATAGATACGTATACTAATCGAGCTCTCTGTCCTACTATATAGTGCTATGCGCGGCTGGGTATCCTATAAGGCTTTATAGAAGGTTAACGACTAGCGGAAATGTCTTTCTTAAGACTCCTTGCCTTACTATATAGATATATTTACTCGGTCTTATAGGCTCCCTTATACCTATAAACTCAAAGCGCTAGAAGAATAAGATTAAGTCCTTACTTTAGAGCACTTCTATCGATAGTAGTGTCTTTACTATACTAGGGATCCTTAATTACTACTTAAGCCTCGTTACCGTATTAGTCCGCTTAATATTAGCTTATCGATACTATAATTAAGCACTCGGCGAGAGCTAAGTAGTTTTAAAGTAGTTAAGGCACGCCGGCTAAAGGTACTACCTACGTATAGCAAATACTATATATCGGGGCATACGATAACCTCGAACTCGTGCCCTCTATGCTACTTAGAGCTCTTATAAGAGGCAAATATAGTAGTAGAGGTAAATATAGTAGTAGAGGTAAATATAATAATAGAGGTAAGTACGGTAATAGAGGCAATGGCGGTTATAGAGGCAATGGCTATAATAGAGGCATAGGCCGCGGCTATAGCTATAGAAGCAATAGCGGCTATAGAGATAATAGCTATAAAGGCAGTAGTAGCTATAGAGATAACAGCGGCTATAGAGATAACGGTAAGGATAGAGGCGCTGGCTCTACGGTATAATAATCTATAGGCTATATATAAGAGATATACTATAGTAAGGGAGGCTTGGTTTAGTTAGCAGCCTCGTGCTAGCCTTAGGACTAATGCTCGGTATCGTAAGGCAATAGGCCTACGGAAGGTATATAGGAAAGTAGACTATACGTAGTGTCTTAACTAGAAATAGATAGGTAAATACTATAAGATATAAATAGGCTTAAGAGAGTAGACTCGTAATAAGATAACGGCCTATCTTAACTAGGATAAGGTAGAGAATAACCGCCTTAATAAGCAGATAGATATAGAGTTAGCTACGTAGCTATATTTAAGTAGACGAGGTATAGGTAATATCTAGAGATAATGTAAGAAGGATATAGAAGAATAGTAGGCTCTTTACTTAGTAAGATAGACTCCGGAATAGTTAGTTACTTACTAGTAATTGCATTGCTTAATCTAGCTATAGGCGGGCTTATAGGGCATTAATCTTACTTACTTATAATACTGCGCCTTATAGCTGCCCGATAGCCGTAATATAATATCCTTAAATAGTAAAAAACATATATATATATAGGCTCGAATAATAGACCTTCCTAGAATAGATTTGCTATTAATAAGGTATCTCTTCGAAGGTAAAGTAACTATTAAAGCTATAATCGTTATAGTACTTAGCTCCTTAATAACTTCCGTATACTATAGCTATTATATAGCTATACTATACTATATACGTTTAGCTTTATAGGCGTTATATACGAGGCTGCTAATTTCTTTTTACTATATAAGTAAAAAAGAATAACCCTAGCTCGATTAGCTCCTCTATAGCTTATCTAACTACGAACCTAACCCGACTAGAGATTAAAGTTATATTAGGGTTACTAAGGCAAATTACGAGGATAAGGAGTATTACTTACTAGGGGGCTATGCAGTAGCTAACTATAGGGACGATAGAATAGAGTATATCTTACCGCGGGATAAGGAGGCCTAAACGCCGAAGCGAGTAGCTAGCCCTCCCTTTTCTATACTCTATATAATAACTACTCGGCTAGAAGTAGTACCCTTATAACTTAGTGCTTAGCTAGCCGTCCTCCTACTAAGTTATTCGGTCGTTATATAGTATAATATCCTTTAGTAAAAGGTATTAAGTTATTATAGCTTATAACCTATTAGTATAAAGACTAATACTATAGCCGTGAGACTATAAGACTATAAGACTATAAGGCTACGAGACTATAAGCGCTAGGCTATGCTATATAAAGCGAAATGCGCCCGCTAGATATACTATTTATAGGGTAATTAAATTAAGACTCTATTATAGGCGGTAGTAACTATATATATAGTTATGTAAGGCTATAATAATAATTATAGAGTTATATAAACGTATATAAGCTACCGATAGCCTCGCCTTATAACTCCGCTATATCTTAATAGCTATAAGTCTAAATAAATCTAAACTATATATATATATATTTTATATCTTAAATAACCTAGTATAGTAGTTATATTAAAGTTTGATTAAGGTTTAGTTAATTTAGAGCGATTCTAAATTATATTACTATTAGTAGTCTCTAAACCTCGTAGCCTCGTTAGTAGCCTCGTTAGTAAGATAGGCTAAATCTATAGGTATTATAACTTTATAAAATCTTAACGAGCTCTATATCTTTCGGCTTAAAAACTAACTTAATAGTATATTAAGTCTAAATAATTCTACTAATTAATTCGCATTATATTTTAGTTAAGATTTAGTAAATCTATTATTCTTTAAACTCGTGCCTTAATTTGCCTCCTTCTATAGGCTGTAGTATTAAGCAACGCTTATATAATCTGTCGCGCCCGGGTGGCTCCTAATTAGCGCGCCCCTAGGGGCGCGGATAATATAAGTAATAAGGCTATAAGGCTACGAGGCTACGAGACTATAGGTACGATATGCCTGTAATTACGCCTGACTAACTTACGACGGTAGTAACTATTAAAAAAGGAATATATAGGCAATTCGAACTATTAATCTTCTTAAAATAGATTGCCTTACTTAGAGCCTAGAGTTAGTATATAGGGGCGCCGTGGTTATAGAGTATGCTCGGGATACTTAATACTATAATGCCTACTAGCTACGAGGCTAACGATCTTACGAATTCGCCTCTACTTTAACTTCGCGGTTAATTACCTATTTAAATAAGTAAAAAAAGGGTACTTTAATATTAAAGAGATACTTAGGTCTTACGGCTCTTGCTACTTAAGCTTAACTGGGCTAGATTTATTATATTAAGACTCTTACTACCTAGGATTAT
>JALHBY010000153.1:334896-457671 GCA_024340155.1 Tolypocladium pustulatum | reverse complement strand
CTAATAGATAGCTAGCTTATAAGTTATACTTTTATCTATTCCGAAATTTAGTATATAGGTCTTTTATTATTAGCTTATTATTATATTATATTTATATCTAATAATATGCCTGAACTAGGCTATAACCTTATTTCACAATCTAAACTAGCTAAAGATTGCTATTCTATCTGTAAAGAATAGGGATAAAGGCAGCAGAAGGTAGGAATAAGGTAGAGACACTCTCTGAGAGAGAGGCATAAAGGATAGCTAGAAGATAGCTATAGAAGAAGGTGGTTGTATTGCTTGTTATCTTCTTCTATCTAGGCGGGAATATCAGTTCTTTATATAGCTAGTTTTCTTCTATCGGTCCGTTAGTTAGTCCGCCGGTCCGTAAGCAGCTAAAAGGTCGGTCCGCCGGCTGCGTTAGCTATCTAGGCGGTCTGTAGGCTCTATAGCCTTTTATAGGTCCGCCAGTCCGCCGGCTGCGGCAGCTACATAGGCGGTCTACAGGCTCTATAGACCCTATAGGTCCGTTAGTCTTCTAGCTATAGTAACCCCGCACTTCCCCGCCCGATATTTATTAGGTTACTAGACTAACTATTCTTCTAATAGATAGCTAGTTTATAAGTTATACTTTTATCTATTCCGAAATTTAGTATATAGGTCTTTTATTATTAGCTTATTATTATATTATATTTATATCTAATAATATTTATATCTAATACTTAGTATTAGATTTAAGTACTTAAGTCTAGACTTAAGTATGCCTTTTTTTTATAGTACTTAAGTTTAGACTTAAGTACTTAAGTACTAGTCTAATACTAGTAATACTTAGTATATAATTTCTAATAATAGAATATTAAGGTTTAACTACTTATAGCTATATTATAATAGTATAAAAGCTATAAATAAGAAAATTAGTTAATTAACTAGCTAAATATAATAAAGAAGAGCTATATAAGATTAATAAAAATTATCTTTAAAGTCTAATTCTTTATATTTTTCTTTTTATTATTAAAAGAACTAGTTTATAAAGAGCTATAAAAAATCTTAGGAGAATTTAAATTATAATTAAGGTAATTACTTTATTATTTAACCTATCTAAGATATATTTATCTAATTATATAAATTTTATAATAATAAGAATAAAAAACCCTTTTCCTAAGCTATTTAAATTACTACTTAAATAACTATATAAAGTAGTATTTAAATAACTATATAAAGTAGTATTTAAATAACTATATAAAGTAGTATTTAAATAACTATATAAATTAATACTTAAATTACTATTTAAATTATTATTATATTATTCTTTATATTATAATTAAGTACTTAAGTATTATTAATATTAGACTTATACTTAAGGACTTAAGTATATACTTAGTATAATACTTCTAGTACTTAAGTCCGGACTTAAGTTATACTTATAACTACCTTAGTAAAAGGTAAGAATAAGGTCTTTATTAAAAAGAGGTATAAAGGGTAGCTAAAAGATAGCTATTAGATATAAATATAATATAATAATAAGCTAATAATAAAAGACCTATATACTAAATTTCAGAATAGATAAAAGTATAACTTATAAACTAGCTATCTATTAGAAGAATAGATAGTCTAGTAACCCGATAAATATTAGGCGGGGAAGTGCGGGGTCGCTATAGCTAGAAGACTAACGGACCTATAGGGTCTATAGAGCCTGCAGACCGCCTATGTAGCTGCTATAGCCGGCGGACTGACGGACCTATAAAAGGCTATAGAGCCTATAGACTACCTAGATAGCTAACGCAGCCGGCGGACCGACCTTTCAGCTGCTTACGGACCGGCGGACTAACTAATAGACTAATAGAAGAAAACTAGCTATATAAAGAGCTAATATTCCCGCCTAGATAGAAGAAGATATTAAGCAATTTAACTACCTTCTTCTATAGCTATCTTCTAGCTGCCCTTTATGCCTCTTTTTAATAGAGACCTTATTCCTACCTTCTGCTGCCTTTATCCCTATTCTTTACAAGGGTTATATAGTGTTATAAATACCTGAAAATCGATATCTAGATTATCTAGATTTCCTAGATTTTCAAAATCTAGGTCTAATTCCATAGAAGTAGAATTAGAAGCTATAGAAGCTTATAAGGACGAATTAGCTAGTAAAATAGCTGTATTATTGTCCTGTATTTCTTTCTGTTTTTTATCGGTCTTTTATTACTATTTTATAGGCGCTTTTTCCAGAAATAGGAAAAAGCAGTTCTTAGCTTCGTAGCTAGATAGCTTGCAATAGGTGCAGAATTTGCCCTTTTACGCTTTAAAGCTGTTTTTTGCCTTATACCTTCCTATAGGGTTTTTCTTAGTTAGGAAGGCTTAAGCCATATAGTTATTTTCCTTGTTTTCTAGCCTCTTAGATTCGTCAAGAAGGCTAGAAAATAGCGTCTCGAGGGTATAGCTTTCTGCGTTATTACGAAGGCTTTGCGTTATATTCGATATAAGCCCTTCGTAGTCTTCGGTTAGGTTATTGAGAACCCAGGCTATTATAACCGTCTTTGGAAGCTTGAGTTCTTTAGCTTCTAGCTGGTCGGCTAGTTCCTTTATCTTATTTAAATACTCTTCTATAGAAGAGAATTTCGATAAAGTAGAATCGAAAAATTCCTTTATAATAAGGAATTCGCTTACGAAGCCCTTAGGGCTATATAGCTCTTTGAGAGCTAGCCAGGCTTCGTCAGCTGTCTTTTTATGTTGAATTTAGACTAAGGGCCCGTCTTCTAGCATTAGCTATATAGTTACGAGAGCCTTTTCTTCGTCTTCTAGCCCTATAGGGCTAAGGGTAGTAGAAGAGCTGATATTTTTATAGAGCCCTTCTCGAGTAAGATAGGCTTCGGCTCGTATAGCCCAAAGGGTATAGTTAGAAGAGCCCTTAAGCTTTGGAAAGGTGATTTTATCAGAAGGCATTTTTCCTTGGTTATTTCCTAGCAAAGTAGGAAGGGAGGAAAATCAGGGTATTAGCTAGATATAGCTAGCCAAGGAAAGGAGGATTTTATCGAGAGATTTATCGAGATTTATTTCCTTTAGTTATGGCTACCCGGGCTCATAACCTGTAAAGAATAGGGATAAAGGCAGCAGAAGGTAGGAATAAGGTCTCTATTAAAGAGAGGCACAAAGGGCAGCTAGAAGATAGCTATAGAAGAAGGTGGTTATATTGCTTGTTATCTTCTTCTATCTAGGCGGGAATATCAGCTCTTTATATAGCTAGTTTTCTTCTATTAGTCTATTAGTTAGTCCGCCGGTCCGTAAGCAGCTGAAAGGTCGGTCCGCCGGCTGCGTTAGCTATCTAGGCGGTCTATAGGCTCTATAGCCTTTTATAGGTCCGTCAGTCCGCCGGCTACAGCAGCTACATAGGCGGTCTATAGGCTCTGTAAAGAATAGGGATAAAGGCAGCAGAAGGTAGGAATAAGGTCTCTATTAAAGAGAGGCACAAAGGGTAGCTAGAAGATAGCTATAGAAGAAGGTAGTTAAATTACTTATTATCTTCTTCTATCTAGGCGGGAATATCAGCTCTTTATATAGCTAGTTTTCTTCTATCGGTCCGTTGGTTAGTCCGCCGGTCCGTAAGCAGCTGAAAGGTCGGTCCGCCGGCTGCGTTAGCCATCTAGGCGGTCTATAGGCTCTGTAGCCTTTCATAGGTCCGCCAGTCCGCCGGCTGCGGCAGCCACATAGGCGGTCTGTAGGCTCTATAGACCCTATAGGTCCGTTGGTCTTCTGGCTGCAGCGACCCCGCACTTCCCCGCCCGATATTTATCGGGTTACTAGACTATCTATTCTTCTAATAGATAGCTAGTTTATAAGTTATACTTTTATCTATTCCGAAATTTAGTATATAGGTCTTTTATTATTAGCTTGTTATTTTAATAGGCTCTATAGACCCTATAGGTCCGTTAGTCTTCTAGCTACAGTAACCCTATACTTTCCCGCCCGATATTTATTAGGTTACTAGACTATTTATTCTTCTAATAGATAGCTAGCTTATAAGTTATACTTTTATCTATTCCGAAATTTAATATATAGGTCTTTTATTATTAGCTTATTATTATATTATATTTATATCTAATAGAGAGGAAATAGCTAATAATAAGCTATAGCTAGCTTATATAAATACTAAAGACTAGTTAGCCGACGGCTTTACTAAGGGTCTAGATAAAATAAAGTATAAGACCTTTATCTAAAAGCTAGGCTTAAAATAAAGCCTATACTTAATAATATAACTAATCTAGCTATATAACTATACCTAGCTTACAGGGGCATATAAATATAATATATAAAATAATAAGCTAATAATAAAAGACCTATATACTAAATTTTAGAATAGATAAAAGTATAACTTATAAACTAGCTATCTATTAGAAGAATAGTTAGTCTAGTAACCTAATAAATATCGGGCGGGGAAGTGCGGGGTTACTATAGCTAGAAGACTAACGGACCTATAGGGTCTATAGAGCCTGTAGACCGCCTATGTAGCTGCCGCAGCCGGCGGACTGGCGGACCTATAAAAGGCTATAGAGCCTATAGACCGCCTAGATAGCTAACGCAGCCGGCGGACCGACCTTTCAGCTACTTACAGACCGGCGGACTAACTAACGGACCGATAGAAGAAAACTAGCTATATAAAGAGCTGATATTCCCGCCTAGATAGAAGAAGATATTAAGTAATTTAACTACCTTCTTCTATAGCTATCTTCTAGCTGCCCTTTATACCTCTCTTTCTAACAGAGACCTTATTCCTACCTTCTACTGCCTTTATCCCTATTCTTTATAGTTTCGAGTTAGTATTATATTATTACTATACCTTACCTAAGGGCTAAGAT
Organism: Tolypocladium pustulatum; assembly: GCA_024340155.1. Taxonomy (NCBI): domain Eukaryota; kingdom Fungi; phylum Ascomycota; class Sordariomycetes; order Hypocreales; family Ophiocordycipitaceae; genus Tolypocladium; species Tolypocladium pustulatum. Next base: position 452,842 of record JALHBY010000153.1, on the reverse strand, counting down.
ATTAATATTATCTATAAAGGTAATAACCTCTATACCTAGCGCTAGCTCTAGTTTATTAAGTATTATAATTATATTCTTAGTTAGCTATAAGCTTATAAGTAGTAGAAAGGGTAGATATATATAAGAAATAATAATATTATAATATTATAAAGAGGGCGCGTATAGGTATATATAGGCGTATTTCTACTTATAGTACTTATAGTACGAAAAAGTAAGTTAGCTATACTTACTATTATATAGAGCTAGTAAGGGGGGGGGGGGAAATATAAGGGGCTAGGCCCTAGAAGCTAGAAGTCTAGTAGCGCTAGATAGGCTTAGTAAGTGCCCTATATAATATAATAAGTAAAAGGGCAGCGCCCTTACCCTATATATAGCCGCTACTATAAAGTATATAGATAAGCAAAGAGCCTAAGTATTACCCTTTTTACTTCCTTATAAATTACTAATTAATTATTATAACTAGTACCTATACCTATAGTACTAGCCCTATTATAATACTTAAGTATTTTTAACTACCTTAAATATAAAGTAACTCCTTTAGAAATAAATAAATATACCCTTATATTATTACTTATAAATAAGGAAAATTAAAGTTATAGTTTTATATAGCTATATATCGCCGCTAGTCTTTTACCTACGCTAGAGTTTAATCGTCTATATATATTATACTAGTTTGTCTGTTTCTATTATTATCTAGTATATAGGGCTACGGGCTACGTAGAGTACTCTGGCCCCCAATCAATAAGCTCGGTCTGATTGCCCTTTCCTTCCATAACAGCCTCGAGCTTATCCTCGACCGTTACCCAGCCCTGTCGTTTCTGAGAGATGGCATAGCGTATGGGATCTCTCCACTCGCGCCACCACACCTCCTCACTCTGGACGATGCACTTGCGGCCGGGCTCCCCATTCTTAGTAGTTGCGAACGGCCAGACTGCCTTGACGACCTCGTACTTGTTCCTACCAGAGAATAGGCTAGCGACGCTCGTGAAGAACTGGTTGACCCTGTCGGGGCTGTGGACAAGGACGCGGCTGTGAGTTACGAGAAAGGTAACATCAACGGCGCCACGATACTTGACGGCGGCGAGAAGGCTGCGCAGATGGCCCTCAATCCAGGCGACGTCGAGGTTGGCGACGACGCGGTCCAGGGCAAACGACTTAACGGAGGCCGTGTCCTGGACGAAGCGGCGACACCACTCGTCGAGGCCGCCGTCGCCGACCTCGGGCAGGAGATCCGGGCGGCCGGCGCCGCGGTAGGCGACCTCTCCGTCGCCGACGCAGCGGACGTAGTCAATACGGCTGCGGTCGTCGTCGGGCACGAGCAGGCTCATGAGATTGAGCTTGATGTCGAAGTCGACGCGGCGGCCGCGAGTGCCACGAACCTGAATTTGGGGTTTGGGCGGCACTGTCGACTGGGCCCGTATCAGAGAGGCGAGGGCAGCGGCGTTGGTTGACAGGTACTCGGCCTTGGACGACAGCGTCGTCGAGTCGCTCGACAGCTTGAAGAGCGGCGGCGAGTAGAGCTTGTAGTCAAGTTGGGGCAGGCCAGGGTAACGCGCAGGGCCTTTGCTGGCGGATGCGGATGTGGACGCAGTGTCGTGCAGGTCTACTATCGTTGTCATCGTTGTCGTCGACGGGCCCGAGTAAGGCGGAGGTATCGCAGGCTGCTCTCGTTGCTCTCGGTCGTCAAGGCCCGACTCCGGCACGCCCAGTGCAGGTATCGTCTTCTCCATGGACGGGGGCGAACACGGATTCGACGATATGGTTGGAATATTGTCAATAGCGTGGCTCACGTATGTCGACCAGGGGAAGCGGTCCAGAATAAACAAAACGTGAACTTAATGTCTGTGGTATGTGTTGGCAATCGTGCTCGGATGCTCCCCGTGCCAGGTGATGTCGGGCGATCGTGGAGTCGCGGATTCGTCGCTTCGTGGACTCGTAGCTGGCAAAACAGACAGTCGTGAGATTGATTTCAGTGTAAAGGCCGTTTGCCAGATATTTGCACGTTGGCAGGTCGCATTGTGTTGACAGTCGCGTACAGGAAGCGGTACGAGCAGGGTATGGCAGCCTGGCACCTCGGACGACATGACGAAGCGCCCGAGGTTATTAGCGAGGGACCACTACCATAACCTTACTTTTATCACTTTCCCTACGCACCACGCAAGCCCCTCCTCAGCACTGTGGCACAGCCACCATGGACGACACCCTGCGCAAGTTGACAGTGACTCGACTAACTGTCATCGCCAATCACCGGGCGTGATTGACTGATCTATCGAGCCCGCTTATTCGACTCATTCACACCGGCTGAACAACAGTCATTTACAGCGTTCTCGTCACCTAATGAGTTGCCAGCACGGGTGACTCACACCGGGAACATCGACCTTAGCCCATCATGTGTTACAGCACAAGGGTTCCGGATCGAAGCATGGACGGCTTATATTACGTGCCATCGCATACCAAGACTATACTCACAACTTGAAAACCCCGCCGCAAGAGACCACAAGATAAGGGTAGAAGGCGATATCGTAGCGACCGCCCATAATCCGTACAGGATCACGCGCTGCTGGGAACATGGCGGCGGACGAGGTCTCGTCGTTGCCACCCGTCTCGCCCTCGGCCTTGTCATATAACACAGCGCTTTGCTTGATCCCCCCGCTGGACCTGTGGCCGGCCCTCGACCGCGTCCGCTGCCTCTATGACAAGGCATACGCCAAGTGGCCGCCTCATATTAACCTCGTCTACCCTTTTGTGCGACCCGAAGTCCTGGTTGAGGCGGCGCGCGTCCTCTGCCTTGTCCAACTGGGGGCCCACGCCCCTGTCCACGTTAATCTTGGTGAGGCAGATACCTTCACTCACAGGAGCCACAGCACCGTCCTCCTGCGCCCAGCCCAGGGCCCGGATGCTGCAGCCATCTCACGCCTCCGCCATCATATCTGTCGTGCCCTGGGGCTATCGTTGGGTGATAGGGCTTACCGACCGCATATGACGGTCGCCCAGAGCGACCATCCGCTCTCAGACTCGCACAACTTTCTCCTCGAGAAAGTCCGGCTCCTGACGCCCTTGTCATGGAACGTCTCCCAGCTTGCCATCCTCGTCCGCGAGCAACCCTCGGCCCCCGGCGAGGCTCTGGGGCGCATGAACCTCTGGGGTCACCTCGACATTGTGTCCCACCAGCTGCAACGAATCGCCACGCCCCTCGACTACCCACTGGAACGACATACGGAGAACCCGGCTGCCGTTCTTCTGCCACAGTCGCAGACGGCGTACCACTTCGACCCGTCCGACAGCTCCTGGAACCCGTTATCAGGCTCGTGCCTTCCGTATACCGTCGGCCAAGCTCCAGACCACCTCGTTATTGCATCCTACAACGTCCTAGCAGAACTCGTGTGGCCCTCGGACTCCGCTCGCTACCCTGCTCTTGTGGCCAACATTCTATCCGCTCGAGCCGCTGCTGACGTCCTCGTCCTTCAGGAGGTCACGGATCAATTCCTGCCCTTCCTGCTAAATAACGACCAAGTCTGCGCTCGATACCCCTATTCAACTCACGCGCCGCCCGATCGTCCCGAGGTCGGGCCCCTCCCTAATCTCCTCAACGTCGTCGTCCTAAGCAGGCTGCCCTTTCGATGGCAGCATTTGCCGTTCCACAGAAAGCACAAGGGCGCCGCAGTCCTTACGCTGCCTACCATTCAGGTTCAAAAGTTCAGCGCGCCTGGGCAGCTACAACTGCCCCTGGTTCTGGCGGCATGTCATCTTACTCCGGGCATCGTGGACGGTGCCATAGTTGCCAAGAGGAACGAGCTGCAGAGGCTTCTCAACTATCTCTCTACCGAATTTCCGCGCCATCCTTGGATCATAGCTGGCGACTTCAATCTGGCAACTTCTTCGTACACAATAGATCTGGCGCGGAGAAAGCAGAACATCTCCCCCCAATCTTTTCGGTACTTCTGTGAAATTGAACCCATGCTCAGCGACGCCGGCCTTCAAGATGCGTGGCTGATCAGCAGAATTGGGCCAGGGGAGTCCTCAGACGTCACACGTGGCCAAGCAGCGTCAGAGGACCTGTACGAAGGCGAACAAGGCTCGACGTTCGATCCGCTGACCAACAATTTGGCGGCCCGGGCAGTTGGTCGTGGGCTCAACAATCGACCACAGAGATACGACAGGATCTTCGTGAGTCGAACTCTTGCCCTTCGCCCTTGCGGCTTCAACATGTTTGGCGAGGCCCCTCCAGATGCCAGCGACCATTGGGGCATTCGCTGTCTGCTAAAGCGAGAAGAGAAGAAAGGTGATGATGATGCCATGAGTACCTCTGCCAAGTGCGTGGAGGTTAATCTGCAGAAAGCGCCAGCGTCCCTCGGGGGCATTGACGAGTTAAAGGCCATGCTATCGTCTCATGGATGTCTGCCGACCCGGGGAGACGAGGCTGAGAGGAAGGCCGCGATTAGCTTGTTGGAAAAAGTCTTACAGGGCGTGGACCAACAAGAGTTGTGTCAAGATGAAACTGCTGGGCCAGCAATGGTGCTTATTACGGTCGGTTCGTTCGGACTGGGAGTCTGGACGATAACATCCGACATAGATTGCCTCTGTGTCGGAACTATGAGCTCCAAGACATTCTTCGCTGTGGCGACCCAGAGACTCAGGAAAGCGGCACCGGACGGGATCACGATCCTTCGCCGCGTGCGGGCGAAGTCGGGCACAATGCTGGAACTCGATGTCAACGGCATCAAGTTTGATCTTCAATACTGCGCAGCTGCATCAATAGCATACAGGTGAGTCGTTGATGCTCAAGTAGACCAACGCCCCTGTCTCCGGCTGCTCACAAGATTCGCTCCTCAGATACCCAGATGTGATGAAGCGCCCTTCATCAGATCCGGCATTTGCGCTGCCATTGCAAACTCTCGCAAAGCTGAAGCCTGCCCGAGACCTTTACTATCTCCGCAAGTCGGTCCCCGACATGGCAGCCTACCGCCTGGCGCACCTCCTTATCAAGTCATGGGCCATATCCAGGGGCATATACGCTGCGAAGTTTGGGCTTCTTGGCGGCATTAACATCGCGGTACTGCTTATGCCCGTCTGCAAGCTGTTGGCCAGTAATAACAGTCTCGTGTCCACTTGCGACATCGTCAAAACCTTTTTCCATCACTATGCCGAGTTCGACTGGCGATCGAGAATGGTTTTCGATCCCTTTTTCCATACGGACATCAATTATCATCGCACTTTCAGAGAGCCCATGTGCTTGCTTGGCTGGCACGCTCCATCTCTTAATACGGCTTTGAATGCTTCGGCCCCAACCGTTCGGACAATTGCACTCGAGATACGTCGTGCAGCGGCTCTTCTCTCACGAGAAGGGATGACGTGGAGTGAATTTCTCGGCCCAGGGAATGCGAGTGTATCTGTCGGGCTGGCGACTCCAGCGTCAGCCGAATTTTGGCAAACATTCAAGAGCTACGTGAAAATTGATGCCCGATATTGGGGCTCATCGCCGAGCAAGGGTAGGAGACTTTTGGGCTGGCTCGAATCTCGCTGTGTTATGTTGCTTGTCGGTATGGCTCCCAAGGTTGTGCAGGGCTGGTGTTGCCGCTAACACTTGATATACAGACATAGATAGGAAAGTCCCGGCACTCGCATCCCGCATCTGGCCGGCGAGGTTCGTGCAAACCTCATCTGTTCATGAAGACAAAGGCTTTCACGAGTACCATGGCTGCTACCTGGTGGGCCTTGAGTGGAAGGACTATGGCGCTATCGACAGGCCCAACACCGAGGTCAAGCATGCCGAGCAAGCTCTCCATGCCGCACTGCGAGACTTCGAGGCTCTGATCCGCGGGGATGACAAATATTACGATAAAGATTGCTGCTGGATGATGGCGTCCATAGCAGGCGGCCACGACCTCGGAGAAATGTACCCGGATGCAGCCCAATGGGGCGCAGGTGAGTGCGGCGAAACAGACTCGGAAGAAGACCTAGACACGGCAGCCGAGGATGGAGAGGAAGGAAAACTTGGGATGCTTGATTCACCTAGGAAGGCCGGCAAAGAGAAGGCGAGGACTTCGCGGCAGAAAAAGACGCATACGATGACCAAGCCTACTGTCCTCGGCAAATTTCGCACTGCAGCCGACGTCATGAACAGACTTCGCTGGGATGCTGCACTGGATGCAGGTGACTACTTGGTGGGGTATGAGGATCGGTTCACGGGGGCGCGAGAAAAGGCCTTGGAGCAATGGAGGAGCGAACAGACGGATGAGGAATTCATCCCCCAGCACCGCATATTGTATTTCAAGCGCAAAAGCGACGCAGTTGTTATATGGGAGCGCAAGAGCAGGACGGACGACGTATTCGGCAGCGGAATATAGGTTCAGTGCCGTCCAGTCTGCCTTCGGGTCTCGCGCCATCTCTTGGCAAAGCTTCTCTAGCTGCATCTCGCTCTTCGACAGTCACACTCGCTCAGACTTCCGGAACCAAGTGTCACAAGTCCTCTGCACTGACGCCGACTGGCAATTGCCGGTTGGTAGTAATCCTGGGTGCTGGTTCCTAAGATCAAGCTCCTGAAGGATCTCGACCCTGGTCGTCTGAGCTGGCCTGAGCTGGGAGAAGGACCCCTCTCCATCAAGGGCTCTTTCTTGTGGATGCTATTCGAGGTGTGAACTGAATACTGTGCAAGGCCCTGGTTCAGGCAGCGCACGGAGAGCAACGGCTTGCTGAGACAGCTCCACCGCGAGACCCAACGTGAGAGGCTCGTCTGGCGTTGGCGCGACTACTAGGAGGTGTCCCATGTAGCAGTCACAGCCCCTTCAAGGCGCCCCGAAATCATCCATCCAACAGATCTGAACGGCGAAGAGAAGGCGTCTCATGAAGCTAGGCTGAGAAACACGGCTGCAATCGCGGATTTGTCGTATTTGACATACTTTCCTTTGCCCTTGTCGATTTCATGATAGCGATCCCAGAAACGATCGTAGAGGGGCTGCAATTTTCGGCGGATGTCCTCCCCGAACATGGACCGCACCTCTCGCTCCATGTTATACGATCTGTGCTTGGAAACCATGTCATCAAACGCGCTATTGAATTGAGAAAATTTCTCCTTGATTTTGTCCTTGTCCTTGCTGCTTAGACCCTTGATGACTGAGGCCGAGTCGGCTGGACCAGAAGTTGGGCGCTGAGTGCGGTTAGTGTGAATGGTGTCGAAGAGATACACAGAGAGGTCTTTGCATGTGTCTGTATATGACGCGGTAGCCTTTTTACGCCATTGTTCGAGCACGTCCAGCCGCGACTCGAGAAGCGGGCCGAGCTCTGAGTCTCGTATCATGCGCTGAATAACGACGACACTGTTGGCGACAAAGACGCCAACGACTGACTTGCTCCTGAGCATTACTCGCGCTTTTTGCTCTAATGAAGACAATAGTTCGTCGATGGTATCCAGGCAATAATGTGCGAAGATATCCCGGCCGTCCGCACCGATGTCAAAGGATGCCAGGCTTGGGATGGCATCCGTCGAACGGCCACTAGATCCGACGCTGGCTTTCCAGCCACCGTCGCCCAGAGAGATCATAATACTAGAGATAGGACGTAAGAACTCAACCATAGCTTGCAGCCGCTGCATTGTTTCCGAAACCACCGGCATCGGGGCGCCATCGGGGGGCAGGGCCTGAAGGCCGCTGACTTTCCGCTTTGTTTCCTCAAGCAACTCCGTGAGTGACGACTTAGCGGTCTCGCGGACGGGCTTCAGAGCGGCCGATAGGGACGTCTTGAGTTCCCCTGTCCTTGTGTCCAGCTTTTCAGACAGGTTGGTGAGAATCTCTGTGACTTCGTACGCCAAGTAGCAGTCGGTGCTGAGATGAGCCTTGATGTGAGCGTTAAGCTCCCGAGCTGTCCGTGCGAGCTCCATCAGAGCGGCTTGGCATGTCGACTGAAACACACTGCCCCAGTCGTCGCGGGTGAAGATGCTGCAGATATTGTCATATTCGGATAGAAAGAGACCTTCCATTGCCTGGGCGTAGGTGCCTATCCCGTTGGTGCCTGCACGATATATGGCTCCCGGATTCTTCTTTTTAGCAGTGCTGACGCTTGCCGCGGCCAGATTGGCCAGCGACGACGACAAATAGGACCCTCGTATGTCGGCAAATATCTTGGCCACAGGGACATCGTGGCCACCGCGCTGCCGTCCGCCGTTCAAATGGGCGTATACAAGGCCCAGGCGTGCAATCTTGTCCTGTGGCAGGACGGGGAACGGCTTGTCCTTGGTGATATAGTGTAGAGGTTCGATCAAACGCGGCGTTTCGCCGCGGAGCAGGTGGTCAAAGTAGTTCTCGAGCTGAGCATTGCCGGATTTGATGAGGCGCGTGAGGTCAGCCATGGTGTGTTGATTGGCGCGCAGATTGGACGCCTGCATCTCGGCAAGGGATTTGCTAAGGCGCTTGACAGATGCCAGGTAGCTAGACAAGCCGGCCTTGTCGGGGCCGCCGCGTATAATCTCTTCCTCGCTGTCCTTGCTATCGGCGGGTTGGCGAAGGCGGTCAATGGCGGCCAGGACAGCGTCGACATCTGTCGAGGCTCAGAACGCGAGAAGGATCAGGGGCGCGAAAGACACAACTCACTGTTGCCCAGCAGCTGCAGCCGCTTGGTTTCGCCACTGAGCGGGCCAGCGACTTCTCGCACGCTTTGGCCGGATGCTTCAAGGCGGCCCAGGCAAGCTTGGATCTTTTTGGTCAGCTGCGTGGTTTTGTCGAGACGAGAGTTGAGGACGTCGACCTCAGCCCTCGCCTCTTCGTCGACAGCATGATGGGTCATGCTGGATAGCCCAACAGCCATGGCAGACGGGATTGCCGAGGCCACGGCGAAGGGCAAGGACGGTTGGGGGCTGCTGAGCGAGTCCAGAGCTGGCGGATAGACAGATGGACGATGGATGGCGTTGGGGGATCCCGGACGGTACGTTCTTACCGCAAGGCACCTAAGGTACCTACCTTATGAGTACCTTACCCCTACGTCAGGTAAGGTACGTCCGTAAGGTAGTCCGGATTCGTAGTGACCTGAACTTGCGAAAGTACGTAGGGAGCGCGGGGTCGCATTGGCGCACGGCTAGCCGTGCGGGAATGCGCACACGGCTAGCCGTGTGTGTTATATAAGCCCGGCTCAACATAAGACAACGTGTATGCCCCGTCGCAGGCATCGTCAAAGGTATTACATTTATAGCTCGAATACCGGCTAAGATGCCCTTAATTAAGTATCCTAGGAGTGTTTAAGCCTTATATACTATATATATAAGACTAAGTGCTATTTGGCGCTGCGAGGCTTGCGTACAATGCTAAAGACTAAGGTTACTATTAATTATAGCGCTATAGTAGGGCGATATACTATATTACTAAGATTATTAACGCCTCGCTCGGCTATAATAATATTCGCGTAATAACTCTACGAGAACTATATAACTATAATATTAATTAAGCCTAAAATATACTTAGATAATAAATAGATTAGCGACTTTATAGTAGTTAATTTAGTTAGCAAATTGCTTATATATTAGTAAATCTAGGGGTATAGATATTCGAGTATATTACTAATAATAAGTATATTAAGTAAGAAAGAATTATTATAACTTAATAAGAATACTCTTATAATATATTTAATATAGATATTAAGGAACTATTTAAATAGCTTATAAGAGTCTAGCCCTATAATACTCTTTATTTATTATATAAGCCTATTACCTTAGTTATCTTAACGTACTATATTACCTTATTACTACCTACTAGCTATTATAAACATTACTTTTAATAGTAAAAAGAACATATATAGGCAGGCTCGAATAATAGGCCTTCTTAAAATAGATTTACTATTATTAAGGTATTTATAATATAAGTAAAATAAGTATTAATATAAGAATTATTATAGTACTTAGCGCCTAGGTAACTTTTATATATTATATTATATAGCTATATTATAGTTTATATTACGCTATATATACTTAACTCTATAGGCATTATATATATAGCCGCTAGTTCTTATTATTATAAGTAGTAAAAAGGATAACCCTAACTTAGTTAACTCTTTTATAGCTAATCTAATTATAAACCTAACTTAATTAGAGATTAAAGTTATATTAGGGTTACTAAGGTAAATTATAAAGATAAGGAGCATTATTTACTAGGGGGCTATAAGGAGGCTAACTATAAATTAATAAAACTAATATATTACCTTAAGATAAGAAGGTTTAAATACTAAAGCTAGTAGCTAGCCTTCCCTTTTCTATACTCTATATAAGAACTACTTAGCTATAGTAGTACCCTTATAACTTAGTACTTAGCTAGCTGTCCTCTTACTAAGTTATTTAGTTATTATATAGTATAATATCCTTTAGCTAGCCGTCCTCTTACTAAGGTATTTAGTCGTTATATAATATAATATCCTTTAGTAAAAGGCATTATATTATTATAGCTTATAATATATTAGTATAAAGACTAGTATTATAGCTATAAGGCTATAATACTAAGCTATAATATATATATTAGTAAAGGCAGGTATAAGTCTTATAAAAAGTTATTAAAATACCTACCTAGATAAATATAAAGCCTATTATTATTTTAAATCCTTCTTATAATCTTATTAGACGCCTTTTAGTCCCTGTCTCCTTTAAAAACGCTATATAGCTACTTTTATATTAATCTATATATTAAGGCAGTTATCTTCTACCCTATTAAAGTTAAAATATATTATTATCTCTTCTTTAGTTTATTTTTATAAGCTATTTTACGTTTTATAGTATACGCCTATCTATTTATAGTCTAAGTAATACTTATAGCTTAACTTTAGATACTTTACCTTTAGTTTTATTACCTTCTAATATTATATATTAGTTTTTTAACCTATATAAGGCTAAGCGCTATATTAAACCTCTCTTATAGCTTAATACCTCTTATAGATAGCCTTAAGGCTATCGAACTTATAGCTTAACGCTCTTATTATAGTAAATAGCTTTAATATAATAGGCGGCTTTAGTAAAGCAGGCGCCCTTAATATAGTTAGTATCTCTATTATACCTATAATAATATATACCTTTACTATTACTATTACTATTACTATTACTATTACCTTTCTTATTACTATTCCTTTTAATAATATTATTACCTCTATTATAGCTATTATATCTACTATCTTAAGTAGTATTATTATAGCTAGTACCCTTAATATAGCTAATACCTCTATTATAGCCGGCGTCTTTACTACTATAAGTATCTCTATTATAGCTAATACCTTTATTACTACTAGCGCTTTTACTAACGCTATTACCTCCTCTAGCTATTATAGTATAGCTAAGTAATAAAGAGGGTATAACTTTAAAGTCTTAATATAACTTATAGTATAATACTTAGTATATTAAGATAGTACCCTTAGTAGTTATAGAGTCTTAATATCTTTAAATATACTAGGCTTATACCGAGTACTTAACTAAGGTATAGATAACTGAGTAATAAGTTAATTAACGTAGTAATAAGGCTCTAAAATAAAGATAGGATTCCTTACGCAGCTAAGATATTAATATATATAGAAGTCTTCTAGATAGAGAGGCTAATCTTACTCTTATAGCTCCTAAAGCTTATAAGTATAAGGAAGACTATAAGTTTATATAAAGGCGCTTATATAATATAGTAGGTAGTCCTTAGATAGAAGCTTCTATTACTAATCTACCTTCCGTAAAGCTTTATAAGAGACCTAGCTACGTATAGCGCTATATAGTAGCCTAGTAAGTTTAAAAGGTATATATATTTATTACTTAGCTTAATTTATATATAGCTTAGAGATTTAGTTAGCTAATACCTAGTTTATTACCCTCTATACTTTAAAGAGATCGATAATAGATTTCTTTAAATAACTCTTTAGTAATATATAGATCCCCTTAATATATAAGGTTACTATATTACTAAAATATAAATACTAATTAACTTAATACTTAATAAGCTTTTCTTTATAGAGGTTAAGCTATTAATACTTAATATAGCTAACCTTATTATAATATTCTACTATATAATATTAATTAAGGTCTTAGATAGCCTTATTATATATCTCTTCGTTAACTAAATATATAATTAAGTATTAATAGTTATAGAAGTTATTCTAATTATTAAGACTAATAGAAGCCGCGGTTCTTTTAGTATTATATATAAAAGCTAGCTTATAATAATAAATAATAGCTTTATTAATATAATAGAGATATAATAATAAAATTACTTCTAGAAAGAAATAAGCTATAGCATTTATATAGATAAGGTAGTAATCTATTAGAATAATAGATAAGAGTCTTATTTAATTAAGTTTAAATAACTATCGAAGCTATTTTAATACCTATAAAAAATCCTCCTTATTTTTATTACTAAGGAATATAAAGGTAATATAAAAAGACTGCTAGTAAGTATTAATACTAATAATATTAAAAAGTAATATCTTATACTTATTTATCTTATATATATAATTTAGGAAGACTAAGTCTAGATATACTATAAGGTATATTATTAACTTTAGATAAGTAAAAAACACTACTATAATATAATTTTAATAATTAACTTATATATATACTTAGAACCCTTTTTTATTTAGCTCGTTAAAAAGAGCTTATATATTACTCTAGCCCTTATATAGCTCTCGCTTACTCTATATAATATAGTTATAAATATCTTATTAAGTTATATTATTATTAGAGTTCTAATATATATAGGTCTAGATATCCCTTAGTAATATATTAATAGTAGAGAGGCTGTTAATCGATAATATAATCGGCGTATCTATTATATAATATACTAAATAAGTCGCCTTATACTAGCTTAGCTCATAGTTATAGAAAGCATACCTTATCTAGTTATTATTATATAGCTTAAATAGTATTATTAAGTATATATTTATATTCTTTATCCTTACTTTAGAGGGGTTAAGGGGTTAATAGCTATAATTATAAGTATATATAATAACTTATCTTCTACTACTTATCTTATAAGACCTGCTAGTAATAAAGGCATAGCCTTAAGACGCTACTTATTTATTAATTACTTTAGCTAGGGCTTTATAAGAGTTATAATTACGTTTAAAAGGAAGATAGTTATTTAGAAATTTAAGTTACGTATTAATTAGCTATATTATAGCTATAATTAAGTAATAAAGAGTCTAACTATAATATCTATAAAGGAGTCTATTAAGGCATATTAGTAATAATACCTTTAGTATTAAGCCGGGCTTATATAATATATATAGCTAGCTAGAGTATAATATAGGCTCTTTATAATAAGCTATAAAAGTAAGAATTCTATTTATAAATATAGCTAGACTATAAAGGCCGAGTTATAGTAGTCTTTTTTATTTACCGAGAGTTAATAGTATACCTTATAATATATCTAGACTTAGCCCTCTTAGATTATATATATAAGATAAATAAGTATAAGATATTACTACTCGATATTATTAATATTAATATTTATTAAATAGTCTTTCTATATTACCTATATTCCTTAGTAATAAGAATAAGAATAATTATATATAGGCCTTAGAATACCTTCGAGAGATATATAAGCTTAGTTATATAAGGTATCTATTTATTATTCTTATAAATCGCTGCCTTACCTATATAAATACTATAGCTCGCTACTTTCTAGAAGTAATCTCTCTATTATACCTCTAGTATATTAATAAAGCTATCGTTACTTATTATAAGCTAGCCTTTATATATAATACCTAAAAAATAATAGCTTTAACTAGCCTTAATAACTAGATTAACTTCTATAACTATTAATACTTAATTATATACTTAATTAATAAAGAAGTATATAATAAATATATTAAAGAGCTTTTGAGTTCTAATATAATTACTATTCGATTTAAGGTAAGTACCTTAGCTATATTAATACTTATATCTGATTTAGCATTAGTAAGTTAACTAGCCTTAATAGTGCCTGCGCAGCCAGCTAATATATTAAGAACTATATTAACGACCTTACTCTTACCTGTGCCTCCAGGGCCATATAGAAGTACGAATTTACTAAATGTTATAGGATCTACGAGCATTAGTCCTATCAGCCATTTCAGAGTTATAAATTCAGTTTCATCTATAAATAAAGCAGACAGATATACATTAAGACGGTGTACTTTTATAAATAGCCAGCTACTAGGTACCTTCTTATAAATATTATTATAGACTAGAATATTATAATAAATTTAGCTATATTAAGTCTATATAGCTTAACCTTTATAAAGAAAAGCTTATTAAGGCTTAGGTTAATTAATATACTTATTTTAGTAATATAATTACCTTATATATTAAAGGAATTTATATATTACTAAAGAGTTATCTAAAAAAATCGATATTAAATCTCTTAAAAGCCTAGAAGGCTATAAACTAAATATTAACTAACTAAGTCTCTAAGCTATATATATATTAAGCTAAGTAGTAAATATATATACCCCTTAAACTCTTAACGCTACTATATAGAGCTATATATAGCTAGATTTCTTATAAAGGGTTATAGATAATTAATAAGTAATAAAAGTATCTCTTAAATAAGTCCCTACCTTACTATATAGGCGCTTTTATATAATCTTTTAGTCTTCTTTATATATATATACTTAAAAGTCTATTAAAATAAGACTAGCCTCTATAGCTATATTACTTATATTAATACTAGCGTCTTTACTATAATAGGGATCCTCTTCTTCTTCTAAAGCCTCGTTACTGCTTTAATTAAATTACTACTCGGTTATCGATACCTTAATTAAGTACTTAGCGAGAGCCTAGTATATTTAAGATAGTTAAGGCTCGAAGACCGCCGAGGGTACTATTTTAATATATTAAGTACTATGTAGTAGGCTATATAAGGGCCTTAAGAGCATGCCCTCTTCAGTATATAGAGCTTCGGCAAGGAGTAGCAGAGGCAATGGCCGCAGAGGCAGTGGCCGCAGCGGAGGCAATAGCCGCAGAGGCAGCGGCAGCGATAGAGACGCCGGCCATAATAGAGGCACCGGCTATATCAGAGGCAACGGCAATAGAGTTAACGGCCACAGAGGCAACGGCCACAGAGTTAACGGCTACAGAGTCAACGGCTACAGCAAAGGCAACGGCTACAGCAGAGGCAACGGCTACAGCAGAGGCAACGGCTACAGCAGAGGCAACGGCTACAGCAGAGGCAACGGCTATAGTAGAGGTAACGGCTATAGAGTCAATAGCTATAGCAGAGGCAACGGCTATAGCAGTAAGATAGATATCTCGGTATATATTCGATAGCCCTAAGGCTATCTACGAGAGATATATAGCTATAAGAGAGGCTTAGTTTAGTATATAGCCTCGTACTAGCTAGAGGACTAATATATAATATCGGAGGGCGATAGAATTACCTATAAGGTACTTAAAGATATATGATAATTAGTATCTCGACTATAAGTAGATAGGTACGCGCTATAAATCGTAGCGCCCTTAGTAAGATTAGACTTAAGACGAGATAATAGCCTATCTTAACTTTAATAAAGTAGAAAACTAGCGCTACGAGGTATAGGTAGATAAAGAGATAGCTATATAGCGTTTTTCGAGGAGACGAGGAGTTAGAGATATCTAGAGGGCTTATAAGAAAGATTTAGAAGAGTAGTAGATAAGTTACTTAACTAGAAAAGCCAGCTTAAAGTAAGGTTATTACTATTTTATACTATATATATTACTATATAGGTTACTATATATATTACTATATATATATTATATAGCATAAATAATAATATCTCTTTCCTTAACTAACTACTATATAATATATTATTATACCTTTCTTAATAGCTACCTCGTAATACCTTATACTATTATACTAGTCCTTTATACCCTTTAATAGCGCTATTACTTTTATTATTAAATTAAGGACTCGATTATTTAAAGGGAACTTTTAAGTATAGCTAGCATAGCTATTACTACTAGCTATATTAGAGAGGTACTATATAGCTATAGTATACCCTAAGGGTTTAAGAGGACTTATAACTTTATAGTCTCTCTTAGAATAAAGGTATTTTTAAAAGCTTTATTAAAGGTTAGTAGGTTAGCTTTATAATTCTAAGTAGTAAGAGTCTTAATATAATAAATCTAGCCTAGTTAAGCTTAAGTAGTAAGAGCTATAAGACCTAAATATCTCTTTAATATTAAAGTATACTTTTTTTACTTATTTAAATAGGTAATTAACTGCGAAGGCGAAATCGTAAGATCGTTAACCTTATAGCTAGTAGGTATTATAGTATTAAGTATCCTATATATACTCCGCGACTATAGCGCCCCTATATATTAACTCTAGGCTCTAAGTAGGGCAATCTATTTTAGGAAGGTTAATAGTTTAAATTGCCTATATAATCCTTTTTTAATACTTACTGCCGCCGTAAGTTAGTTAGGCGTAATTACAGGCATATCATACCTATAGTCTCGTAGCCTCGTAGCCGGGAGCCTATAGGGTCGCGCCCGGGCGCGCCTCTAAGTGTCGCACCCGGGCGCGACAGATTATATAAGCGTTGCTTAACACCATAGCCTATAGAAGGAGGCAAATCAAGGCACGAGTTTGAATTATAATAGATTTACTAAATCTTAACTAAAATATAATGCGAATTAATTAGTAGAATTATTCGGACTTAATATACTATTAAGTTAGTTTTTAAGCCGAAAGATATAGAGCTCGTTAAGATTTTATAAAGTTATAATACCTATAGATTTGGCCTATCCTACTAATAAGGCTATTAACGAGGCTACGAGGTTTAGAGACTACTAATAGTAATATAATTTAGAATCGCTCTAAATTAACTAAACCTTAATTAAACTTTAATATAACTATTATACTAGGTTATTTAAGATATAAAATATACATATATATAGTTTAGCTTTATTTAAACTTATAGCTATTAAGATATAGCGGAGTTATAAGGCGAGGCTATTGGTAGCTTATATATATTTATATGACTCTATAATTATTATTATAGCCTTATATAACTATATATATAGTTACTACTACCTATAATAGAGTCTTAATTTAATTACCCTATAAATAATATATCTAGTAGGCATATTTCGCTTTATATAGCATAGCCTAGCGCTTATAGTCTTATAGCCTTATAGTCTTATAGTCTTATAGTCTTATGGCTATAGTATTAGTCTTCGTACTAATAGGTTATAAGCTATAATAACTTAATACCTTTTACTAAAGGATATTATACTATATAACGACTAAATAACTTAGTAGGAGGATAGCTAGCTAAGCACTAAGTTATAAGGGTATTACTTCTAGCCGAGTAGTTATTATATAGAGTATAGAAAAGGGAGGGCTAGCTACTCGCTTTAGCGTTTAGGCCTCCTTATCCCGCGGTAAGATATACTCTATTCTATTATCCCTATAGTTAGCTACCGCATAGCCCCTTAGTAAGTAATACTCCTTGTCCTCGTAATTTACCTTAGTAACCCTAATATAACTTTAATCTCTAGTTAGGTTAGGTTCGTAGTTAGATAAGCTATAGAGGAGCTAATCGAGCTAGGGTTATTCTTTTTTGCTTATATAGTAAAAAGAAATTAGTAGCCTTATACGTAATGCCTATAAAGCTAAACGTATATAGTATAGTATAGCTATATAACGGCCGTGGTATATAGAAGTTATTAGGGAGCTAAGTACTATAATAATTATAGCTTTAATACTTACTTTACCTTCGAAGAGATGCCTTATTAGTAGTAAATCTATTCTAGGAAGGTCTATTATTTAAGCCTATATATATATATGTTTTTTACTATTTAAGGATATCGTATTACGGCTATTAGGCAGCTATAAGGCGTAGTATTATAAGTAAGTAAGATTAATGCCCTATAAGCCCGCCTATAGCTTAGATTAAGTAATGTAATTACTAGTAAGTAACTAACTATTCCGGAGTCTATCTTACCGAGTAAAGAGCCTACTATTCTTCTATATCCTTCTTATATTATCTCTAGATATTACCTATACCTCGTTTACTTAAATATAGCTACGTAGCTAACTCTATATCTATCTACTTATTAAGGCAGTTATTCTCTACCTTATCCTAGTTAAGATAGGCTATTATCTTATTATAAGTCTACTCTCTTAAGCCTATCTACATCTTATAATATTTGCCTATCTATTTCTAGTTAAGATACTATATATAGTCTACTTTCCTATATACCTTCTATAGGCCTATTGCCTTACGATACCGAGCATTAGTCCTAAGGCTAGTATAAGGCTGCTAACTAAACTAAGCCTCCCTTACTATAGTATATCTCTTATATATAGCCCGTGGATTATTATACCGTAGAGCCGGCGCCTCTATCCTTGCCGTTATCTCTATAGCCGCCGTTGTCTCTATAGCTACTACTGCCTCTATAGCCGTTATCTCTGTGGCCGCTATTGCCTCTGTAGCCGTAGCCGCGGCCTGTGCCTCTATTATAGCCATTGCCTCTATAACCGCTATTGCCTCTATTGCTATACTTGCCTCTATTATTATATTTGCCTCTACTACTATATTTGCCTCTATTGCTATATTTACCTCTTATAAGAGCTCTAAGTAGCGTAGAGGGCACGAGTTCGAGGTTATTATATACCCCGATATATAGCATTTACTATATATAGGTAGTGCCTTTAGCCGGCATGCCTTAACTACTTTAAAACTACTTAGCTCTTACCGAGTGCTTAATTATAGTATCGATAAGCTAATATTAAGCAGACTAATATAGTAACGAGGCTTAAGTAGTAACTAAGGATCCCTAGTATAGTAAAGACGCTATTATTAATAAAAGTACTCTAAAGTAAGGACTTAATCTTATTCTTTTAGCGCTTTGAGTTTATAGGCATAAGGGAGCCTATAAGACTAAGTAAATATATCTATATAGCGAGGCAGGGAGTCTTAAGAAAGATATTTCCGCTAGTCGTTAACCTTCTATAAAGCCTTATAGGATACCTAGCCGCGTATAGTACTATATAGTAGGATAGAGAGCTCGATTAGCATATATATCTACTACTTAGCTTAATTTACTCGTAATTTAGTAACTTAGTTAATTAAAGCCTGCTTAATCGCCCTCTAGGCGTTAAAGAGATCGAGCGTTAATTTCTTTAGGTAACTCTTTAGTAATATATAGATACCCTTAACTTATAAGGTTATTATATTACCGAAGTAAGGATATTAGTCTACCTATACCTTTATAAGCTTTTCCTTATAAAGATTAAGCTAGGTATACTTAATATAGCCGACTTCCTTAATATATATTACTATATACCGCTTTATAAGATCTTCTATACGTTTCTTATATATATCCTTATTAATTAAGTTAATAATTAAATACTAGTAGCTATAGAATTCGTTTTAATTACTAAGACTATCCGGAGTTTCGGTACTATCTTTCTTTTCTATAAAGCTAGGGCGGTAATACTATAATATAGCTTTATTAATATACTAGAGGTATAAGAGTAAGACTATGGCTAGATAGTAGCGAGCTATAGCGTTTATATAAGCAAGATAACGATCTATAAGGATAATAGATAGAAGTCTCGCGCCCTAAAGCTTATATATCGAACGGAGCTACTCTAAAGCCTATATATAGTCCTCTTTATTCTCGCCGCTAAGGAATATAAAGGCAATATAAAAAGACCGCTTATAGGCATTAATACTAATTATATCGAGAAGGGGTATCCTATACTTATTAGTCTTATACGTATAGTTAAGCAAAAGCAAGTCTAGATATACCCTAAGGTATACTAGTAACTCTAGATAAGTAAATATAACTACTATAACTTAGTTACTTAAATCTACCTAAAAGTAGCTTAAGAATCCCTCCCTATTAAGCTATTTAATAAGGGCTTATATATTACTCTAACCCTTATATAGGTCTCGCTTACTTTATATAATTCGGTTATAAATATCTTATTAAGTTACTATACTATTAGAGTTTTAATATATATAAGTCTAGATATCTTTAGGCTAAATATTAATATTAAAGAGCGAGTCTATTATCGATATATCTATCTTATTAAGTATACGATATATTAGATAAGTAGATATATACTAGCTTAGCTTATAGTTATAAAAAGTATACTTAGGATCTAGTTAATACTATAGAGACTATACTATCTTATTAAGGCTTTCCCTTACTAGTACTAAGAAGGGGTAGAGGGTGCCTCGTATACTAGTAACCTATTTCTATAGTTTTAAGGTATCCGGAGGGTAGTAGTATCGATCGTAAGTATACGTAACGATATATCTTTGGCTTTATATTTTTTTCGACTTGCTGGTAATAAACGCATAGCCTCGAGGTGCTGCCTAATCGTTAATTGCCATAGCTAGGGCTTCACGGGTATTATATTCGCCTTTAGGAGGGAGATAATCGTTAGGAAATCTACTTTGCGTATTAATTGCCTGCATCTTAGCTAGAATTCGAGTAATAAAGACTCTGACGTTGTTATCCGTAAGTCTGCGGGCCCCGATAGCTTTGGTGTTAAGCAACGCTTACATAATCTGTCGCGCCCGGGTGCGACACTTAGAGGCGCGCCCGGGCGCGACCCTATGGGCTCCCCTCGTAGCCTCATTGCTTACATAACCCGCGCCCCTAGGGGCGCGCCAATTGGGAGCCGGCTAGCCGTGCGCCAATGCGACCCCAGGGAGCGCAATTAGATTACATAAGCTTCAAGGCAAGCACTTAACGCGGGTGGGACGCGTCTCGTCGCGTCACCTCGACGATGCGCACTACCTACCTGCCCCCATTTTGTCATTGAGCGTCCATCCTTGCATATCCCACGGAAACAGACGCCCACCGCTGTCCGTCCATTTCGACACTCGCTGCGCCTCGCAGTTAAGAAAACTCTTGCACAATCAGGCAGGCAGGTCGGTAGGCGGCACAGCACAGTAATCATGGACTCGTTCATGCTGGAGGACCAAGGCGTCCGTGACCGCATCCGCCAGGCTGAGGAGTTTCTAGATCCCAGTGCGCACCAACCGAAGGACTGAATCTCCGTGGATTTATTTGCTAATGTTCCTGGAAACTTAGGTGACCCTCATGCTCGGAGCTACAGATCAGATATCATTCTGATGCTACAGAAGAACGAGCGCCGATTGACAGTCAATCTCGATCATGTGCGCGATCATAGCATCGACCTCGCCCAAGGCATCCTGCAACAGCCATTTGACTATTCTCTGGCCTTCAACCATGCTCTCAAGGAAATTGTCCAGGCAATGCCCCAAGCACGGCCTGACCAGACGGCCCGGGACACCATCTATTACTGCGCGTGGGCCGGCAGCTTTGGCCTCAATGCCTGCAACCCCCGTACTATCTCCTCGCAACATCTCAACCACATGGTCTCCATCGAGGGTATCGTTACTCGTTGCTCTCTCATACGGCCCAAGGTCGTCCGCAGCGTTCACTACAACGAAACCAAAGACAAATTTCACTTTCGAGAATACCAAGACCAGACCATGACGAATGGCGTCACCACATCCAGTGTGTATCCTCGAGAAGACGACGATGGGAACCCCCTGACAACGGAATACGGATTCTGCACCTACAGAGACCACCAGACCGTCTCCATTCAGGAGATGCCTGAGCGGGCTCCGGCTGGTCAGCTCCCTCGCGGGGTCGACGTCATTCTCGACGACGATCTGGTGGACCGTGTCAAGCCGGGCGACAGAGTTCAGTTGGTTGGAATATTCCGAACCTTGGGCAATCGCAACACGAATCACAACAGCGCACTCTTTAAGACCATCATCTTGGCCAACAACGTTGTGCTCCTGTCGTCCAAGTCTGGTGGCGGGGTCGCGACAGCAACGATAACGGATACCGACATCCGTAATATCAATAAGGTGGCTAAGAAAAAGAAGCTCCTGGAACTACTGTCGCAATCTCTCGCTCCCAGTATCTACGGCCATGATTACATCAAAAAGGCAATACTCCTCATGCTTCTGGGCGGGATGGAGAAAAATCTTGAAAACGGTACCCATCTGAGAGGCGACATTAACATTCTCATGGTGGGCGACCCCTCGACCGCCAAGTCTCAATTGCTGCGCTTTGTTCTAAACACTGCTCCCCTGGCCATTGCCACAACCGGCCGTGGGTCCTCTGGGGTTGGTCTAACGGCGGCTGTCACTTCGGACAAGGAAACCGGGGAGAGAAGGCTCGAGGCCGGGGCCATGGTAATGGCAGACCGTGGCGTCGTATGCATCGACGAATTCGACAAAATGTCTGACGTAGACAGAGTGGCCATTCACGAGGTCATGGAGCAGCAGACGGTGACAATCGCCAAAGCAGGCATCCACACATCGCTAAATGCTCGCTGCTCTGTCGTTGCTGCTGCGAACCCCATTTTCGGCCAATACGACCCCCACAAGGATCCGCACAAGAACATTGCGCTCCCCGACTCGCTTTTATCACGATTTGACCTCCTCTTCGTGGTCACCGATGACATCGAGGACACTAGGGATCGCCAAGTGTCAGAGCATGTTCTGCGTATGCACCGTTACCGCCAGGTCGGCAGTGAGGAGGGGGCCCCAGTGCGCGAGCAGACATCGCAGTCCCTAGGCGTATCTGCCGACAGCCAGACCGGGTCCCAGCGACAAACTGAGGTTTATGAGAAGTACGATCCCATGCTTCACGCAGGCGTTCCCTTGACTTCCGGCCGGGGCTCGAACAAAACGCCTCTCATTCTAAGCATTCCGTTTATGAAGAAGTATATTCAGTATGCCAAAACGCGAATTAAGCCTGTCCTGACGCAGGATGCCTCAGATCGCATTGCTGAGATCTATGTTGGCCTCCGCAACGACGAAATGGAAGGGAACCAGAGACGTACCAGTCCCTTGACCGTTCGAACACTGGAGACGATTATCCGTCTCGCTACGGCCCACGCCAAATCTCGTCTTTCCAGCCGGGTTGAGGAGCAGGACGCGACAGCCGCAGAGTCCATTTTGAGATTTGCGCTCTTCAAGGAGGTTGTTGAAGATGAGTCACGTAAGAAGCGCAGAAGAACGCACACGGTCGACTTTGCTTCCTCAAGCGAAGGGAGCTCCGACGATGACGGTGACGAGAGCGGGAATGACGCTGACAGCACGTATCGAGGCGGCCGACCGTCGCAGCCAGCATCTCGTCTGGCTACCCGCTCGCAGACAGGAGCATTGGCTTCTGCCGTGGCCGACGGGGCCAACAGCACGCGCCAGGCGACCACAGGTCGCGGAGGGGACAATGGGGCTCAAGATAGGGAGTTTCAACATGATGAAAGGCCTCTCAGCAATACCCCACGTCGTTCTGGACGCAGCGGTCGATTTGAACCTGGCACGTCGACGTCGGAGACACCTTTTGCCTCGTCAATACCTGTGTCTCAGCTGCCTTCACAAACTCAGGATAGTAGTCGAATCGAGCAAGAGCTAAGCAGCAGCGCAGCTAGCCTCGCCATTGATGATACCGCCGTCCACCCCCAAAGAGTTGCGGCCTTTAGGACTGCGCTGGGGCAGCTGCTCAACACTGACCTTTTCGAGGATGACTCTGCTGAGCTCGGGGCCGTCATTACGGCCGTGAATGGCAAGATCACGAGCCGCGACGGCGGTGCCTTTGGCCGAACTGAGGCTATTAAAGCACTCAAGGAGCTGGAAAACGCGAATCACATCATGTCAGTCCGCCGTGCCAGGGCCCCTTTCCCCTTCTCCCTGTCCTCCCAGCGCGAGAATCCTTACTTGATCTCGCCATCTCTTAAGGCACATGGGAGCCAGCTCTTCCCACAGCCTACATGGTCACTGACAATTGACACAGGTTCGCGGACGGCGATTTGGTCTACAAGATATAAAAGCGAAAGTGATGCAAGCAAGCGCTCCTCATTTGGCTTCGAGATGGACTCTTGGTTTCATTAGAGTAAGAGTACCAATTTCAAGTCACAGTGGGAATAGTATGGCGGCCTCCGGATAGTGTGCATTTTGGTACGTTGGCGCGCATTAAACCAGTGGAACGTGATGTTCAAGAACAGATAAGCCCGGACTGCACTGAGAATCACAGCCGGCATCGAGCAAGTTTTGCTCGCCTCGGATGGGGGATGAGGGGGTGCATTTGACAGGTAGTTCGTCTTTAGCTGAATTATAATCGCTGCTGGAAGTTCCGCAGCCGCTGACACACGTCGTCGCCGTTCCACGTCTCGTTGCCGTTTCGATCCGTGGCCATGACCGGCATGCCAACCTGCTCAATGGCGAAGCTTGCGGCAACGGAAGCCCATGCTGCAGCGTCCTCGAGGGGCTGGCCACGAGCCAGGGCCACAGCCAAGCCCCCGAGGAAAGCGTTTCCGCCGCCTGTAGGGTCAATGACCTTTTCTGGGTGGTCACGATGGTAGGCTGGGATCCAGCGCTCGGTGCCTGCGTTTATATCCACTTCATCGCGGGCGATGAGGCCATCTTGGTCCTGGAGGAGGCCGGCAAATAGTGCCTCCATGTCGGTGTCGGGCTGCAGACCGCCTCGAGCGTAAGTTTTGCGGGGCTGCGATGCGCCTTTGCTCTTCGTTCCGCCGTTCTTCGCGATGAAGCAACCCTTGTCGCCGGCACGTATGACGAGCGCGTAGGACTGGAGGGGCATACTAGCCAGTAGCTGTTCACAAGCGCGCTCGACCGCGAGGGTCGAAACGCCGCCGGTCTCAGGGTCTATTCCGTCATCGCCCATGAAGCCAGCCAGCTCAGCATGGTTGGGGCTGCACACATCGACGAGGGGCAAGGTGTTCGTACAATTGAGAAGCTCGTCGGGGGTGCAGAGATCGGGGACCGGTTCCCATATGAATATGGGCTTCGAATAGCTGCAGCGCGAGGCGAGGGCCTTGCGTCGCGAGATTATGTCGGTGATCAGCTCCTGGCAGCGAGTTGGCGAGCAGATGAGGTGGAAGGAGCGCGAGAGGAGCAGCGGTGGCGTGAGGTCGTCGGCAGTGATACGCTTCTTGGATGTCAGGTACTTGAAGGACCGTTGCTCAGCGGCGCCATGGTAGCCGTTCAAACCGCGCGTGGTGAGACGGAAAGGATCCCGGCGGACGACTGCGGCGGTGGACCAGCTATCGATGAGAGAGGCCAGGGCTGGGGGGAAGTCAGACCCTTGGTCGACAACCCATCCGACTGACGAGGACAGCGGCGGCGGAGAGAATAGTCGTGCCCCGAGGGCAGAGTAGGAGCCTGCTCCGCCGAGTATGTTATGGACTGGAGGCGTTGGGGGGCCGAACTCTATGTCGTCTGTGTGTCATGTAGCCAACGCCAGGTCGCGGTCAGCGCTGGCAGCGGCGGCAACGGCGGCAGGGGCTGGCATGAGTCAATGGGTGTGCTCACCGATAATGAACATGCCCAGCGTGACAAAGTCGAGGGCAATGTCTTCGGCGTCAGCATCGGCTCTGGTCTCTGCCTCTACCTCACGCAGCGCCGGGTCGCTGGCCTCGAGCAATTCACGGTCGGTATCAGATCCTTCCATATCGACGGCAAGCATATCTTGGGTGGTGCAAGGCCCCAATGTCGACGCGGTCGCCCGTCCAGAGCCGGAGTGCCGTGCACAGCTGAGTATGCGTACCTTTTCTATCCCGTTGCGCCTTAGCCAGGCACCACGCGGTGGGAGAGGCGCGTCACCTGCTTCGCACCCGCGTTATGCCGCCGCCGCCGATGACAACGACGACTAGAGAGTCCGCGTGTCCAATTATACCGTGGGCTGTGGCGACAAGCTCGAGCGAGCTGCAGACGGGTAGGGTAAGGGCTTGGGAAGGTGACCGAAGCCTGGTGCGGTGAGGCGCGCGGCGTGAGGTGAGAAGGGGTGAGTATGTAGAGAGAGATAGGCATGAAGTACTAACTTATAGTATCAGTCGAGATGCAGTTGGAAGCGTACAACGCGAGCAGGGTCCCAGCTGTCTCAAGCACTCAGGCTCAAGCACAATGCGATATGGAACCATTCGTAGGTATCTGCGCAATCACCGCATTGTACGGAGTAATCATCCGCCGCAATGACATTATTATGGCCTCAGAATGGCTGGCAAGCGTCGACTGATACAGAGGATCAGTAAAATGAATGGGGAGTGCCAGCTGCAGGGTAGGTCCGCGCATACTGGTACCTGGGCCTAGGCCAGGTACTCACGCGGGTGACGCCCGTTGTCTGACAGGATTCCCGAAATTCCGACAAACTGTTAGTACGAGTAGTACTTCTACGCTTCGAAGTGCTCACAGAGCTATTTTAGTTCCTCTATGCGTATAATCCGTCCGAAAGCACCCCTCCACTGTCGGAAAAAGGCGGTGGCCTGCGAAGGTACTTTGCTAATGGGAGCCTATAGAGCGGCGCCTAGGCGCCGGGATTATATAAGCGCCGCTTAATACCAAAGCTATTAGGGCCAGCGGCCGACTTATAGATAATATCGTCAGACTATTCGTTACTTGAATTATAGCTATAATATAGTTAATTAATATATAACGTATATTCCCCGATAACTATCTCCCTCTTAAAGGTAAATATAATTCCTACGAGGCCTTATTTATAGTAATTAATACTTAGGCTAAGCCCTAAGGCTATACCTTTATTAATAGTAAGTCTAAGATAATAATAAGTAAAAGGGTTACTATTATATATATTTATAATCGAAGATATTACCCTCCGGAGGCTTTAATAGTAAGGTAATAGAATATTACTATATAAGGCACTCTCTACTTATTCTTAATACTAGGAAAGGAAAGCCTTAATAAAACTATATAGTCTCTATAGTATTAACCCGATTTTTAATATATATTCTATAACTATAAGCTAAGCTAGTATATATTTACTTATTTAGTATATTATATACTTAATAATATAGATAGATCGATAATAAACTCTCTTTTTAATATTAATATATTACTTAAGGATATCTAAACCTTTATAAATTAAACCTTTAATAGCTTAATAACTTAATAAAATATCTATAATTATATTATAAAGAGTAAGTAAGACTTACTTAAGGGCTAGAATAATATAGTAGCCCTTATTTAATAGCTTAATAAGGAAGGTTTTTAAAGCTACTTTAAATTAAATTAAAGTAACTAAGTT
This sequence comes from Tolypocladium pustulatum, assembly GCA_024340155.1. Lineage (NCBI taxonomy): Eukaryota > Fungi > Ascomycota > Sordariomycetes > Hypocreales > Ophiocordycipitaceae > Tolypocladium > Tolypocladium pustulatum. Next base: position 425,817 of record JALHBY010000153.1, on the reverse strand, counting down.
AAAGTAATAATATTTACTTATTTAGAATTATTAATATATCCTAAGGTATACTTAAAATTACTTATACTTAATTATATATATAAGACTAATAAGTATAGTATATTACTCCTCGATATTATTAGCGTTAATATCTATAAGTAGTCTTTTTATATTATCTTTATATTTTTTAATAATAAGGATAAAGGTAACTATTCCTAGGCTTTAACCTAGCTTTAGTTAATATATAAGCTTTAAGGGATAAGACTTTTATTTATTATTCTTATAGATTACTATCTTACTTATATAAATATTATAGCTTACTATTTTCCCTCTATAGTTTTACTCTTATATCTTTAAGATATTAATAAAGTAGTTTTATATTATTATTAAAGTAGTTTTATAGTTAAAAATAATAATATAGAGACTAAAAATAGTCTTAATAAGTAAAAGGAGTTCTATAATTATTAGTATTCGATTATATATTTAATAGATAAGGTAATATATAAATAATATATAAAAGAGCTAAAAAGATAACCTTTAGCCTAAGACTCGCCGGATAATTATAGCTCGCGCATAATACTATTAAAATCCCTCTTAATATTAGATCTGAATTCCTTATATTAGTTTACCCCCCCTAGTAATATTATAGCTCGCCTAGAGCCGCGGCGGGGGAGGGGGACGCGGGTAAGGCGCCGGTTACGCATTAGTAAGGCGACGTAGTAATAGCTTCGCTATAACCTAGAGAATATAAGAGGATAGCAGACCGAGCTAGGGATAGCGCGATGAAAATCTAATATAAGAGATAGAGGAATACCTTATAGAATACTCTTAAGCCTTAAGGGATCCCTAAGCTATTTACCTATTAATACTCCTCTTAGGTAGAGTATATACTTATTAAAAGCGGGGGCGAGATATAAGTAAAGGGCTAGTAACCTTAAATTAATAATAAATAATAGTAATTATATAGACTATAGAGAATATATAGTAAATTCTATAGAAGGTTATAGAAATCGAGAGTATAATTAATAAAAAAATATTTATATAAGTTATAGTAACCTTAAGCTAGTTAATAATAAAGTAAGATAATAAAATACTAGTCTTAGTAACCTATAATTAAAAGATTATAATTAAGCTAATAGCTAAAATAATTAAGAAGAGTAATAAAGAAGTATTAAATATAGTTAATATTATAATTAATAAGATATTAATAATTAAAGTAAAATAGCTAAGAAGTAATAATTAAAAGCTAATCTTTAGTAATATATTTATAATAAGGATTTAGCTAGATTACTAAGAATAGGTTTATATAGTATTTAGGGATAAGTTAATAATAATAAGGAAGATATAGTAAGTTATAATATTTAGGATTAAGGTCTAGAAGGTATTAAGCCTTAGTAAAGAAATAATTATAGATAAACTATATAGAATAAACTCTAAGGTAGGGATTATTAAAGTAATAATCTTATAATAATTAAAGATAAAAGAGATCTTATTAATATATATTAGCGTTAAAAGTATTAAAGGTATATAAAAGCTAGTTAATTAAGGCCTTTTTTAGGACTTAGGATATTATTATTATAAGCCTTTTTAAGAGGGTATATTAATTATATTATATTTTTATTACTTTAGATATAGCTATAAAATAAAGTACTATATAATAACGAGGTATAAATAGTATAGGTTAAAGGGATATAGCTTTATATAATATAGGTAAAAAGATAATAAAGAGGCTATATACTACTTATATTATAATAGAGTATACTTAGTATAGGATAAGGGATATAAAGTTAAGTAAATAAGGGTCTATAAGGCTTAAGAGAACTATAGAGCGAGACTATATAGGTTTTAGCGAAACCTAAGTAAACTTATAAAACTAAGACTCCTAGACCCTACCCTAGCTAGAAAAGCCTAAGTAAGAAAGGCCCTTAGGTATAACTAGACTATAAGGCCGCCCCTTAATAATAGGGGGAGCTAAACCTATATAAAGCTTTTAAGGAATCGAAACCTTCTTAACTAAAGCTAGGGTTATAATTTTAATTCTTAGTTCTTAGTTTTAGTTTTAGTTACTAAGAGTTAATTAGTTTTTCGCCTAAAAAAACTAACTAAGCTAGTTTTAGTAAGATAATACTATATTAGTTAAGATATTTTATTATATAACTATAGGGCTACTATATTTTATATCCGGGCTATTATAATTAATATCGAGTTATTTTAATTAGAGGATAAGGTATACTATAACTAAGTAATAATAGCTCCTAAGATATAAGTAGATAATAATATACTAATAACTAGTATTAATACTACTAGCTCTAAATAGTCTAAGTCTATAAAGGGTAAGTAGATAGGCCGGGAGCCTAAGTATATAAAGTAAGTAAGGTAAGACATTATCGAAATATAATAAGTAAAAGGGAGTTACCTATATTATAGTAAAATAAGGTATTTAATATAAGATTACTAATTATTACCGGTATTATATAATACTTAATAACCCTTAATTTAAATAGCTAGTATATAGGTTATCGATATATTAGATAACGATAGCGACTAGTAGGAAAAAGAAGGGCCCCTATAGAAAGTCTTATACTAGGGGCTATAAGGTATTACTAATAGATAATTAGTAATATAATAAGTTACTTTAAGGATATTACTTAGAATATAGATTCTTTTCTATTTCTCCTCCTAGTATTAGTTAATTTAACCTAGTTTATTAATATATAAGTAGATAGTAGCTATAACTATTATACTATAGTAAGCGAATTATTTATATAATATTACTAGCTTAAATATATAGTACTTTTAAAGTAGCAAGAGGTATATATAGCTATAGTAATAATATATAAAAGGAGCTAGAGGTTTAAGAAGACCTTAATAATCTAATATATAGTATAATTTATTACCGATATAGATAGGTAAGAGTTATTTATTATAGTATATATAATACTAGGCTTAATATAGGGCCTAATCCTAGGCGCGCCTTAAATAGCTTATTACGATATTATACTAAGGGCTAAGGTATAATAGCTTATAGTATACTCGGCCGGCGATTTTATTATCTTAGTAATCGAGATAAAATAGGTAGTATACCTAATAGCTATAGTACTAGGCTCTACCTTTGCTGCTATAGTCTAACGGAAGTCTAGGAAGTAAGTAAACTACTAACTTCTAGTAACGAGTCTATAGGAGATTTCTTTAGTCCTATACCTTTAGGTTCCTACGCCGCCCCCTAAGGTAACTACGCTTCCCCTAGAGGTTATATAATTATAGGACCTATTTAATAAGGAGAAAGCTAATATACTACCCCTATACTAGGGAGTTATAACTACTATATCTATTTAAAGAAGGTACTAGATAGTATTATCCTAGAGTTACTATAGGGCCCTCTCTATAATATACCGCGTAACTAGCTCCTCGAGGTATAGAAATAAATAACTAAGTTAATAAATAAAGGCTAAATTAGGGCAAGCTTATTACCTATAGTAGCCCCTATACTATTAGTTAAAAAGCTAGGGGGCGGCTAAAGGTTTTATATTAATTACTAAGCGCTTAATAAGATTATAAAATAAGACTACTACCTTATAGCTTTTTATACTTAGTTTAGACTCTTTAAGTACCTTATCTACCCTTTTAGCCTTATTAATATACTAGCTACGTTTTAATATTATATTAATAACGCCCTTAGGAATATATTAGGCGACTTTATAATAGCTTACCTCGACGATATACTTATCTATTCCGGCGGCTTATAAATAGATTATTAAAGTAAGGTATAAATAGTTTTAGCGAAACTATAGGAGGCTAGTCTATATCTAGATTTAAATAAGTACGAATTTATAGTTAAGGAGGTTAAGTACCTAGGATTTATTATTTATATTAAGAAAGATATTTAACCTAACGTAGCTAAGATTAAAGCGATTATTAATTAGGAGGCCCTAATATATATTAAGGGTATATATAGCTTTCTTAGCTTTATTAACTTCTACTATAACTTTATCCTACGATTTTTCTATATAGCGGCCCCCCTCGTAATATTTACTAATAAGAACGTCCTATTTACTTAGTTAGACTAGTATTAAGTAGTATTCGATAAGCTAAAGGATACCTTTATATTATACTTAATCCTTATATAATAGGACCTAGAGCGAGAAGCTATTATTAAGACTAATTACTTAGGGGAAGCGATTAATAATTATCTCTTATAAAATAATTAGGCTAGTGTCCTTTAACCTATAGCTTACTATTTCTAGAAGCTCTAGGTAGTAAAAAAGAATTATATAATCTACGATAAGGAATTACTTATTATAGTTATATATCTTAAAGTATAGTTAGTAGAACTCTAGAGTATTTCTATTCTATTTATAATTCTTATAGACTATAAAGTATTAGAGTACTTTACCTTACTTAAGAAGATATCTAAGAGGTAAGTATACTAGGCTAAAACGCTTATATTATTTAACTACTAGCTATAATATTAACCCGGTATATAAGCGGCCCGCCCTAATATACTATCTTAATAAGACTAAGATTAGTATAATAAACCTACCTACTTTAGGTATATTATAGAGCCTATCTTAATTAGTTAGCTAAGTTTAGACTTACTTAATATATAAGGGGAGGGTAAGTTATTTTAAGATATATATATATAGGAGTTATAGGCTCTAGTATTATACTAGGATATCTCCTATAAAGAAAAGATTAAAGTATTACTTAAGAACTAAAGGAAGTTTCCCCTATAGGTTTCTATAAGGGAATAGATCGTAGACTATATACTTTCTATATATAGTATACTATAATATAGGGGGCGATTATAGGTACCGAAATAAAAACCTCTAACTATAACCCTAAATTAATATATATATAACTTACTAATAGCTAGCTACTTAAGAATATAATATTTAAGCTCTTATAATAGGATTTTTCCTAAGAAGGTATATTAGTAAATATTATATAATTTATTTAGAACTATTATTACTATAGTAGTTATATTAATTATTAACGCCGCTAAGGGCTACTCTAACTACTTTTAATTATAGATTATTTCTAGACTATAATCTTAATAGACTTTATAATAGACTTACTAGTAGCTAGCGAGGAAGACTTCTAATACTTAATAGTAATTATTAATTAACTCTCTAAGTATATATAGCTTAAAGTAATAACGTCTATAGATATAGAGGTATATATAGAATACTTTAAGTATTATTAATAAAGGTTTTATAGCTTTCTAACTTATATTATCTCGGATAGAGGCTCGAATTAAGTTAGGTAATTCTAGGCTATATTCTATAAGTATACTAATATATAATAGCTACTCTCTATAGCCTATTACCTATAGATAAATAGGGGAATAGAGTAGATAAACTAAGAAGTATAGGTAGTACTATATATAATAGTTTTATTCTTATAACTTAACTAAGTAGACTACTTACTTATATACTAGCTTATACTTAATAATAGGGACTTATCTAATAACTAATATAAGCCCGAATTATATATTATATAGATTCAATATCGAATTAATTTAATATATACTAGATTAATTAATATTTATTACTTTACTAAAGGGGTAAGTAATTACTTTTATATAATATCTAAAAGAGGGTATAGATATTACCTAGGCTATTATTACCTAGGTATAGTAGAAGTAATAGGATTCTATAAATATATCTAGAAGGCTAGCTAAATAGTTTTATATTAGCAATAATATATAGCTAGATATATTATATATCGCTTCGAACTAGCCTTTGCAAAAGTTAGACTAGCTAAAGGCTAAATATTAAGTAGTAGTTATCCTAAGCCCCCTAAATATTATACTAGATATACTATAAGGTATCTACCTTACCTTTTATATAGATCGAGTTAAGTAAGCTATATGTAACCCGCTCTTATTATAGGCGCTAGCTAATACTAGGCTAGACCTATTACTATACCTAGGTAACGATAATATAGACTTAGACGAGTATAAGATAGAGGAAATCCTTATAGTTAAGAACATATATAGCCGCGGGAAGAGGTAAAATATCCTTATTAAATAGAGAGGCTATGTTATACTTATATAAGAACCTTTAGAAAATATATAGGATATAGAGGCTCTAATATATTACGAGGATAAGTAAGGAGATATATATATATATAATAGGCTAAAGAATATATAAGTTAAATTAGGCTACTAAATAGTAGTAGGCGATATGCCTACGAAAACTATACCGATAAGGGTAAAATAGAGCGCGGGCTATAACTTAAAATCCTCTAAATTAAATAAGCTATCCCCCGATTAAATTAGGCCTACGCTATCCTTATTATCCTTATTATCCGCGTCGGCGCTATCTTAAGGGCGGCTAATAGTAGGGCGCGTATATAGCTTATAATAGAAGCCTATGTTATCGCGAGCTAGCGTAGGCGAGTCGTCGACGAGCGGTGCGCAGCGGCGGGTAAGGGCGGCGCTATTAGGCAGCGGCACGCCGGAATACTACTTAGATACGGTCGCTAGCGATATTAAGGCTATAAGAATAGCTATATTAGCTATTTACTATTCCGCGTAATTCTTAGCTTATATAGTAAGAATTTAGCGCTAGTTCTCTTCTTAGTATATAAGCGATGCCTTATATTACTAAGCAAAGGAATTTAGGCTAGATATAACTTAGCCTTATTATTAAGCCTATTACTACTATAGCTATATAATATTAGGGCTAGAATAAGTACTATAGCGTAAAGGGGTATTTAGCGAGAGGGCGGCTAGCATAATAATTATAATAGAGTTACTACTATTAATAGGTAGGGTAGGAGCGAATATATCCTAGACAGAGCTAGGCATAAGGTAGATAGTATCTAGTATTAAGTAAAGACGGCGTACTAGGGTTAAAAACTTAGGCGTTAAGATAGCTCGATAACTAAGTATATTACTAATATAAGAAATAGCGGCTACTAAAATAAAGCAGCGCTCGGCCGATATCTTTAGTATATTATATATAAGGTAGCGAAGGTAAGTACTTATAGTAAATAAATACTATTCCTAAATATATTAGCGCCGTTTAGCTTAGTAGGTACTATATATATTTACGCGTCTAGGTAGGTAGCTAGCCTAGCTAGTATTATTATTAAATATAAATATAATATAATAATAAGCTAATAATAAAAGACCTATATACTAAATTTCAGAATAGATAAAAGTATAACTTATAAACTAGCTATCTATTAGAAGAATAGTTAGTCTAGTAACCTAATAAATATCGGGCGGGGAAGTATAGGGTCGCTATAGCTAGAAGACTAACTAACTTATAGGGTCTATAAAGCCTATAGACCGTCTATATAGCTGCTGTAGCCGGCGGACTGGCGGACCTATAAAAGGCTATAGAGCCTATAGACCGCCTAGATAGCTATTACAGCCGGCGGACCGACCTTTCAGCTGCTTACAGACCGGCGGACTAACTAACGGACCGATAGAAGAAAACTAGCTATATAAAGAGCCGATATTCCCGCCTAGATAGAAGAAGATATTAAGTAATATAATAACCTTCTTCTATAGCTATCTTCTAGCTGCCCTTTATGCCTCTCTCTAATAGAGACCTTATTCCTACCTTCTGCTACCTTTATCCTTATTCTTTATAATTATAGAGGTTAGTAAGGTATAATATATATATATACGCTACCTCCTCGGGGCTAGTATTATCCTTATTATTAGAATTACTAGTAATAACGTAGTTACTAATAGCGCGTGCTTAGCGTAGAGTCTTAGGGGTAGCGGGAGAGGAGGCACCGCTAGTAAGAGTAGTAATAGCAGATATATTAAAGATAGGAGCTAGAAAGGCAATAGAAGTTAGTAATTCGAGGTAAGAAGGCGCGCGAGGTAAAAGGAGATAAAAAATAACTCGACGAGGTATAGAGTTAATAGGTATAAGAAAGAAGCGAAAAGATAATAGGTAGAAGGCGCGAGTATTTATTTACGCGCGCGGGGTAACTAAGGGTAGGGGGTAGGGAAATTTTCTCTATAAGTAAGGGGGTATATTATAGACTCGAGCTACTAGCTCGGGTCTATATTAGTTATATATATACCGCGCCTATTAGGGTTACGTATACGTATAGCGCGCTATATTCCTATGCCTAGACCGGGCGCGGAGCGCTTCCCCTTTTCCTTCTATATATCTTTTATTACTATACTAAACGCTTATTAGTAGATACCCTAAGGCTAGTTCTTTATAAGAATAAACTAATAAGGTAAGAACTTACCTATATAATATCTAATATATTATTTAGTAATAGCGCGGTCTTAAGTAAGATCTATAGTAATTAAATTACGCGTCTAGCCTTTATAGCCTCCTTATCCTATAGCTAATTATAAGTATAATTAATAAAGTAATAATAAAAATACTTTAGTATAAAAGAGTCTAGACTAGTTAATAAGGTTAATATAAAAAGAAGGTAAACTTATTCTTTTTTATACTATAGATATAGAGTATAGGGTATAAAACCTTAACTAGGATTTTATTACTAAGGTAAAACTTAATATATTATATATAAGGGTAGTTACTATAAAGGTTAATAATAAGGTTAGCGAAGAGGAAGTAATAACTTATAGAGTAATTATATTCGCTATATTATATAGGGGATAATTATAAGCTAAAGGTAATAAGGTATCTTAGCTATCTAGGCTATATAAGAGTAATATAAAGCTAAGCTCTAAAAGATTATTATTATTAGCGAGGTTAGTAATAAAAATATAAGGACCTTTACTAAGTCGCTCTTATATAAGTAAACTCGCTAATTACTTTATACCCTATAGGGGTATAAAGAATAAAGTAGTAAAGGAAGGAGCTATAATAGGGCTATGCTTTAGTAAGAGTTAAGAAGTAAGCGATATTAAAATATATAAGAGCGAAGGAATTACTATTATAAGGGCGCTTAATATCTAAAGAGGCCTAGAATTAATAGAAATATATAAGCTTACTAATAATAAATAGAATAGGATTAAGGGTTATAAGTAATAGTAATATATTATAAGGGATAAAGTTACTATCGCTAAACTTATTAGTACTCTTATCCTTATCTTCTTCCTTATTAATATTAATAAGGCTTACCTTATTATTATTACTATAAATATCCCTATAAAACTAATTAGTCTCTTAGTCTATAATTAGTAAACTAGATAGTTACTATAAGTAAGGCTATATAGCTTAAGTAATAAGGGTAGAGTTATAAGGTATACTAGCCTTACTTTTTTTCTTTATAATAACTTTATAAGTTATAAGATATTAGTAATTATATTAAGTATTAAATAATAAAGATAACTTATATATAGCTAAGGTAGTAATAAAGGAATAGTAAAGTAAGTATAAAGCTATAAGTTTAGTAAAAAGCTATAAGGTAAGAGGCTATATATATAAAGAGAGATATAAGAGTAAGGGGAAGAAGGAAAGAGGTATAGGTAAAAGAGAAGTATTAAATAGCTATAACGACTAGGTTATCCTAAGATATATATAAGATAGTAATAATAAGGCTAGTAAGCTAGTTACTAGCCTAGTTATTAAATAACTATTTAGTAAATAGCTACTTAATAAGGTAGTAAAGTAGTAATTACTATTATATTAAGTATATATACCTTATATATATACTATATATATTATAAAAGAAGACTTAATAGCTATAAGTAAAGCTTTAGTAATAATTAGAAGGTAATTAAAGCTATAAAGAAGCTATAGTTATAAGGAGAGATAATAAAGTCTAGCGATAAGGCTAAAGTTATAGCCTTACTATTAGATAAATACTTAGTAAAGCGGCGACCTACTATAGCTATAAGTAACGGCGGCCTATTATATAAGCTAGCCGCTAGCGCTAGTAATATATAAAAGGGGGTAGTAAGGAGAGAGTATTCTACGAGACTAATCTATATATATATTAATACGTAAGTAATAATAATAGGGCTAATAGAGAGCGAGATCTTAGCGAGGGTTTTTATTAATAAAGTCTAAGTAATAGCTAAACCTTATTAGTTTTTCCCCCTCGTAGTAAAAGCTATTAAATTAGTCTTATATAGTCTTTTAGGCTCTAAAATAGGGATAATACTAAATAAAAAATAAGTAATATTAAGATTATTATAAATATATTATACTTATAGCTAAATATATAGTAAGCCGAGCTATATAATAACTTAATATTTATCTTAATTAATAACTTATTTAAAACTATATTTCTTTTAAATATATATATATTATAGGCCTTAATACTAACGCTATCTTTTATACTACTACGAGGGCTAATACCTTTAATTTAATTAACGCCGGTCCCTTAGTTAATTAATAATACCTTTATTAAGCTAAAGCGTTAATACTAGTATTATATAACCTACAAAATAAATAAATATAGGGCTTTATTACTAGTAATTAAGATCTTTTTTATATAAGTTTAGCTAGTACTTAACCTAATAGTTACTATAGCTTAGAAAGCTGTTTAATATAGCTCTAATACTAAAAATAACTATTACTTTAATTAGACTATTTAATAATATTATAATATATATATAAATAATAACTTTAGCTATAAAAAGCATTATAATATCGTAAGAACACTCGACCTATAATTTTATGGCTTTTTATATACTAATTTAGTATAGCTACTTTATATTAGAGTTATATAGCTATATTACAGTTTTGTAGCCTCACACGCTTAGTTAGCTCCCGAAGCCGAAGGTCTGACTAACGGGTATAAAAGTGCCTTAGGCAGCCTCGCAAGCTAGGTACCTAAAACGTAGAGTAGCTCGGGCTGTAAGGCACGAGTCACCTAAACTACTTCGTAAGGCTTCATCCAGCGATAGAAGTACAGGTGCACGATCAACTCACGCTCTGTTCTGACACCTGCCCTAGCCTAGATGCCTAGGTTGGCAAGGGAAGATTTGCGGCCGGCAACCATGCATGGCCTTGGCTCCAGGCCTCGGCTCCAAGGCTGCAGCTTGCCAACGTGACCAGGGACAGCCAGCTCACCCCATCAAGCTTGAGCTGCCAGCACGAAGCTCCGCCCCAGCACCAGCCCCCCACCACCACCTCCGAATCTCCACTCTCAACCCGCCCCTGACGGAGGGCAATTGGCGGGCCGCTGTTGACACCATCGTCCTGCATAGTTCCCATCATAATTGCCTGGTGCCTGACGAATCCCGCGACTGTGCCGCCGACGACGCCGCCAATAAGGTCACTGCATGCTGCCAGAGCCGCCTGCAGTCTGCTGGGACTTCCGAAGTATGTAAGCTGCCCGAGTATAAGACGACGATCATCAAGTTCATCTGCTGGTGCCTTGATGCCGGTCCGTTCTTCCCACCTCTCAAGGAGCATAAGTACGGACTACTATGCATGTACTCGTAACTCATGCCTCTCGAGCACTTGACTTACCCGCAGTACCAGATCGTCCACGAGCTGTTACACGCTAAGCGTTCCGTGCTTCGCGACTTTGTTGGCTTTGGTTGCCATCTCATCCCCAAAGATAACGACATCGATCTCGACCTCGAGCGGACCCCACGACGACGAGGGCCAGACCCAATCCTATCGGCTCCCATACTAAGTCCCACCTCGCCGAAGGCGAAGCATCCTTCACCAATCATGGCGACGCCCAACAGCATGCACAATTTGACGACGCTCATCAAGCGGTACCGCCACCCACCCATCCAACCCCGTATACCGCACTCCCGGTTCTACGCCCGCAGGGGCGGCCATGCCGGCCATTGTGCTCTCACTCCACGGCGCCACCCTTCGTGCTAACCTCATGTCTAGGTTGGAGGCAGCGACATCTCGCCTTGAAGACATCGCCACTTCGACCGAGCTCCCCAAGAACGTGCCAGCTTTGAGCCAGAGCCAGCCCGTTACTTCGCCTCCAGATGTCTCGGCCGTCTCTACCCCCCCCTCGGGCCCCAAACAGACCCCGGCAGAGCCGCTCCCCGAGTCCATCGACGAGTTTGACCTCTTTCTCGGCTCCTCTCTCGACAAATTTGGAAGGCTCAGCAGCCAGCTGGGAGGCCTTGTCGCCCAACAGGTCTGCACCCCAGACACACTGTCTCCCTGGAGCTCTTCTACATCTAGACCTTCCATCTTTCCATGCATCACAGCTAACCGCTATGTCAACTGCGTAGGCTGCTGAGGTCCTCAAAGGTTTTCAAGAGCAGCGGAAGTTTCTCCTCATAACCACGAGGGCTGCCAAGCCTGATCTCCCCGTCTACCAAAGCCTCCTCAAGCCAATCAACGAAGCACTTATGGCCGTGAGCGAGATTAAGGACTCAAACCGGCCCGACCCTATGTACACTCAGCTGAGCGCTGTCGCTGATGGCATCATGATGCTCGCGTGGGTCACCATCGATAGCCGCCCCTATAAGCATGTCGAGGAATGCCTGGGTTCCGCGCAGTTCTTCGGAAATAGAGTGCTTAAGGAGCAAAAGGATAAGTATATTAAACCATCCCCCGTGATGTCGGAGGGCAGCTGGCTAACCCACTATCATAGGGACCCGAAGCAAATTGAATGGGTCCAGTCCTTCTACCAAGTCTTTCGCGACCTCGCTGAGTATATTCGCCAGTATTTCCCCACTGGTATTAACTGGAATGCCCATGGCGAATCGGCACAGGACGTTGTCAAATCGCTTTCTGACCCTACCCCGCCTCCTGCTCCGACCTCAGCCGGCTCTGGCGCGCCGCCGCCGCCGCCGCCGCCGCCAGGGCCGCCACCAGTCCTAGAAATCAAGTCCCAGCTCACACCGGCCGCAGCAGCCTCTCCTGGAGGGTTCGACGCGGTATTCTCAGAGCTGAACAAGGGTGCGGCCGTGACCCAGGGCTTGCGCAAAGTGGACAAGTCGGAAATGACACACAAGAATCCTTCTCTCCGTGCGGCTTCTACAGTCGGGGACAAGGAGGCGGTCTCTCGTGCCAAAAGCCCGGCTCCAGGCAAAAAGCCCAAGCCTGAGAGCATGCGCGTTAGGAAGCCAGCTAAAAAGGAACTCGAGGGGAATAAGTGGACAGTCGTACGGCAGCCCCGCTCTGGCAGTAATACAACGATGGCTAACACTGCCGCAGGAGAATTTCGACAGAGAGTCCCAGGCAGTTGAGATCGAGGCTTCGTTAGCTCAGTCGGTGCTCATTAGCAGATGCAACCACACCACCGTCATTATCAAGGGTAAGGCAAACCAGGTCACCATCGAGAACTCGTCCCGGCTCTCCCTTGTCGTCGACACTCTAGTCTCTACCGTAGACGTTGTCAAGGCCCAAAACTTCGCGCTGCAAGTCCTGGGCACCATACCTACGGTCATGCTGGATCAGGTCGATGGCGCACAAATCTACTTCAGCAAGGAGAGCACCGGCACGAAGCTGTTTACGAGCAAGTCGGACGGCATCAACCTGAATGTCATTTCGGGCCCCGACGACGACTACAGGGAGATACCGCTGCCTTCCCAGATCTGCTCATACTACGACGAGGCCAAGGGCGACTTGGTCAGCGAGATTGTGGCACACGCCGGCTAGCTCGCGGTGGGTGACCCCTTTTATCGGGTATGGATACCTAGCAGAGTATGTAAGATGACGTGATGGAAGTCGGAAACGCTAGCAAGCTAGTCAATACTGTGTGCCTATTGGGAACATGCAGCGTGCCTGAGAAAGTCACACAGAGTTGCAGCTCTTGCTCGGGCCACCATGGACGATTCACCTTGAAGTGCAACTGGCCCTCTTCAACTCTGGGCTTCTGCTCTACTCAGGGCCAGTCTCTTGAAAGGCAATCAATTTAATCCTGCCATGAGTCTAGCATACACGCAATCAGGATGGATGTACACCAATCTTCAATGAGCGGCCGCTCAAATATCTATATCCTATAGCACATGGCGCGTCGTTGCGTAGCTGAAATCCCTCGCCCTTGCTTCGTGTCGAACTTGCGCGTACGATGCCATCTGCCAGCCGAGCTAGACGCCTCGAGCCGAGAGCTTGTGGATTGAATTTTTTTTCTCTTCTTGCTGCCCATGGATCACAGCTTAGCTTTGGGGGGTGCCAGTGTAGGCGTCAGGAGGTCGCGCATGTCGCCGGCTGCCTCATTCAGGTAGAAGCTCATGCGGTCGCTCCCCAAGCTCTTGGATACGATGTTGAAATTGATGCTGCAGGCCACGTGAGTACATTGTTGCGCTGGCTACTTCTTCCAAATGGGCCCTCGACCCCTTTGAAAGAAAGCAATGGGATGCGGGGAGGCTTACCTGTCCTCGTTAATCATGTAGGCGATGCCAAAGCCGCCGTCAATGACTTGGCTCCAGCCGTAGCCGTTGAAGAACTCGGAGCTGAGCTGCGACGTGGACAGATACCAAGAGCTCGAGTAGGCGTAGGCTGGGTCTTTGTAGATGTTGGGAATCTCCTCGCCGGGCTCGAGGAGCTTCTTGAGTCCAAACAGATGCCTGTCAACACCTTTACCGTCCAAGGCGGCAGATATGTACTCGATATGGGCGGCAATGGCCTTGTGGAAGAGATCGACCGTTGCAGCATCGTCGCGGGTGGGGTCAGCCATGGAGGCGCACCAAGCGGCCGACTCGTCCGAGACGCTCCGGCACGTCTCGGTGCGGCCAAGCTGGAAACGTCTCGTAGTGGCAGACTCGTAGGTTGGACGATTCTTGCCGTACATCTTATAATATGCGAGCTGGATGATCATTTGGACGTAGGCGTCAGGGGAGCACTTGAACTTCTTGATGAGGCCCTTGCCGTAGCCTTGGTAGGCCTGGACCGCAAGCTGGTGTTGAGAGATGACCTCGTGAAAGTCAACGGTGGCACGGTCGATCTCGGCCTGGACCTGCGGAGTGATGTCGAACTGGATAAGCTCGGGGTCGGGTAGGCCGGAGCGGACAGTGGGGTCGGCCAGATCAATCTTGTTGCCGAAGATGAGGTCGTTGATGTAGTCGTTGAGGCGGTGAGTCGGGGTGCCGTCCATCAATGAGTGCTCGCCCATGAAGCCTGAAGTGCCATTGTCGCAGACGATGAACTGTAGGGGCTTGTCGTACCAGCGGTTGGCACCATCGCCGTGCCAGTACTGGCGAGCGCGCTCCTCGAGGGTGACGGGAGCGGCGTCGTCAAGGCAGACGACGAAAGAGGCGGATTCGATGGCCTCGAGGACGGCCTTGTTACGAGGGCCAGCGTCGAGAAGAAGGGTGCGGGCGTCAGCCCAGATGTCGCGATTCTCTGAGGTCAGGGCGCCAACGGCGGGTACGCGCTGTGCGACGCGATAGACGAGGCCAAATTGGCGCTCGAGCTCAGCGGCGTTGAGTTGGCGTCCGGCGACGTGGGTGGGGATCTTGAAGAACTGGTTCTTGCGAATGGCGATGATGTGCTGGTGGCGATCGTGGGCGAACTTGACGGGAAAATCGGCGGGGCGGGCCGCCACGCGTGAAGCGTTGAACATCCAACGGTAGCTGTCCATGCAGATGGGTAGACGCTTCATGTACTCGGGCTCCAGGGAGCCGTTGTCGACCAGCTTCTTGAACTCGAGGGCGGCGGCGGAGATGGCAGCGGCACGCTTAGCAGGATCGCGGCGGGCGCGGTCATCGCGGTGCGAGTAGAAGTAGCTGACGTACGGCACGACGGGGTCGCGATAGGCGAGGTAGGCGGCCTCGTTCCACCACTCGTAGATCCAGTTCTTGGTGGCAGGATCCTGGCGCTTGGCCAAGAGCTTGTCCTGCAGCCGTGATCCGGCGCCGCCGGGCTTGATGAAGTCGGCCACAGCCGCCTTGCTAGCCTCGTACTCGGCCGACGACAGCAGCGGGTGGAGGGACTTGAGGTATCGCTTGGCTGTCTCCTCGAGCGTGGGGACGGGCAGACGGGGCAGCGAGTCTTGGAACCGCAGCATTGGACCCTTGGACTTGTCCTCGACGTAGCCTGCCGTCTGTCAGCTTTGCCCCTGGCATAGCGAAGAGAAGAGTGAGAGTGAAGGGAATCGTAGTAGCCAGCGAGCGGGGGGACGAGAGGGAGGGGAAGGGGCGGAATGCGCGAATGATAGCCGGCGCGTACCTGGAGGCAGGGAGCTGTTGTTCCGTTTGGACGAGGCCATGATGGTTACCTGTCATCCAAAAGGGCTTAGCTGCTTGTCAAATGCACAGGCGAAGACGGAATGGACAAACCGTCGGCGTCTTAATACGTCGAAAACTGTTCCTCAAGGCGTGGGAGCGGGCGGCGGGCGTCAACATGGCCGGCCAGAGGGCTTGACGTTGAGGCGACGGAGCGCTCGCGGACTGGGCAAGCCTGTATATATGCGCGAGTGTGTGCGTGCGTGTGTGTGTGTGTTTGTGTCTACACAGCGTCCAGTCCAGATGGGCTTTGGGGATGGATGGGTCCGATGGGACGGACAGTCGGCTGGGTGGAGTGTCGGCCCTTTCAGCAGCGCCCCTCGGTTGTCTCAATTGGCGGCCCCCGGCTTCTTCGTCTCTGGCCAGTCGCTCAGAGACTGACTTTGCTCGTGCCTGTTGGTTGGTGCGATCGAAGGTGCAGCGTTGGCATGTGAGGTGCTCCCCGGGCTGCGTCGTCTTTTAGTGCACATGCTCGGCTGTGACAGCTGGGCGGACGTCGCCCGCGTCGCCCCACCTGCAGCCTCGTCGAGCTCCCGGCGCAGCGGGTCTCGGCGCCAAACAGCCGAGGTTAGCAGCAGCAGCAGCGAGTCGGCGCGGCCGGCCAAAGGGGGGCCCAGGCCAGGCGCGCGCGCGCGCGACCGAGGCGCCGGCTAATCAATAATCGTTGCCAGTAGTATACTGTACTGTAGTACGGTACCTGGGTCAGTGATGGGTGGGTGGGAGACCTTTCGTGCATGCTTGAACATCTCCGCTCGCCTACCTCTGCAGCTGCGAGCCAGGCCCGACACCCGGCACGGTTGGGGCTTTTTCGTCAGCGACCGCTTCGTGCGCTGTACATGGAGCCAACCGCGCCCAGCCAGCCTACCTTACCTTAATAAAAGGTAGCCTGGTGTGCCCGAGGATACCTCCCTCATGTCCTCTTGCACGCACCCGTACCGGAAGTGCGACACATGCGACGCGCCAACTGACTTTCCCTTAACTCCTGTAAACTAAGCCGGTAGTGGTACATACAATACTGCCCAGGCCCAAACCAACGCGCCAACGAGTCGCACGGTTGCGCGCTGCGCCTCGAGTTTCCTGTCCAAAGATCCATGAGGTACCATCAACTCCCAACACCACCTCCTCCATCCCATCTCGCGCGGCTGCCGACGCTGGCAGGCACCGCCACCCTTGCTCCTTACATCCTGCCTCCAGGTCCTAGACGCTTCGCGACCCCAGCGTTCCTCGCCTTGCGCCTCACACCTCGTGGCTCTTGATCTGCCCGTCGCTGCTCGGCAGCTGCACCGAGACCTCCCCGGCCACAGGCTGCAGGCTTAGCCTCTCTGCCTCGCCCGTGGCCGCCTCGTGCGCCATGCGCACCCCTTGGTCCCCGCCAACCGCCGCCGCTAGCTTCAGGCTATCTTCGGCCTCTCGCACCCGCCGCCTGAATGCAAGCCGGTCTAGGAACAGCTGTTGCCGCCCGCGCTCCAGCTCCCGCCGCTCCGCTCTCAGGACCGCCTCCATCTCGTTGAAGTAGCTGAGCTTCAGCTCCAGTTTCTGCAGCGTGACGTTGGCGGCCGCCGACACAAGGCGCGTCATCTCTCGTTCTTCGTGCGACGCAAACCCCGCGGCTCGAGCTCCAATCGACGCGAGCGGGACCGAGGCCAGTGTTGCCTTGTTGCTCGTCGTCGTCGTCGTCGTCGTCGTAGTAGTCATCTTGGTGCTGGTAGTCGTCACATCCTGGCGCAGGTCGACGTCCATTGAGTCGCCTTTGGTCGGCTCCTCCTCGCCTCCATTGCCCTTGCCCTGCCCGTTGGCCTCGGCATCCTTCTTGCTCTCGTCGCCATTGAGTTGTCTTCGTAGGCTGCGCTTCAGCTCGTCCGCCGATTTGTGTGCTGCGGCTGCTGTGCTAGCGGGGTTCGCCAAGCTGGCCAGGAAGCCGACGACCGACATCACTGGATTGTCCACGGAGCTGAATGGCAATTGCCCGTGGTGAGCCCCGAGCATCGACAGCCCCGTCGGCGCGTTGACGGGGGCTTCCGAGCCCAGGTACTTTTCTTCAATGTCAAGCTGCAGGAACTGCAGCACGCATTCTTCGCGCGTTCGGGTGCCCACGTGGTCTGCAATTTCCCCCCAGTCTTCGTCGAACCGCTCGAGGCCTTCCAAGAGGCGCAGAATCTCGGCGTCAGTCCACGATGCCTCTCTATCCACGCCGGTTGCGTACGCTGGGTTCTCAATCTTTGTGTACATGCTTGCCTGGTGGTTCGCAGGCAGCCGCCCTTCCGTGAAGCACAGCGGGCAAACGTCATACTTGGCTTTGGAAGTTGAATCGGTCTGGGTGCTGTGGAAGTAGACGCGTGTGCAATCATTGCCGCACTGGTGGCAGTTGACCTTGACCGCTGGCACCGTGGCCGCTTCTTCCGTGCCAGACACGCCGTTTGTCGTAGGCCCGTCGCCATTAGCTTTGCTCTCCGTCTTGTTGATCGGGGTCCCCTTGGCATTTGCTTCGTAGATGTTTCGTCCAATCTCCAGGTTCAGGTCAGCCTTGCTCACGGCCGTTGCACCAGCCTTCTTCTCCGTATCGTGGTTCTTCTTGCCCTCCAGCACCACTGGGTCGGCCGACGGCTGCCACGCTTGGAGCCCACGAGGGGTGTCGCAAATGATCTTGAAATGTCCGGTGAAAGGGGGTCCGACATGGGACGGCCTTTGCTCCGCATCAACCTGTTGGTTCTTGGTTAGCCCGATGCAGAAACTGCTAGCCCAGGGCGACATGATGAAAGCTTTGTGGAGGACGAAAGGTGTCCTACCTGGTAGTTGATCAAGCCCCATTGCTCGAGGAATGCGTGCACCCTCATGATGGCGCAAACGTCGCCGGCCAAATTGCGTCGGCACGCCGTGACGGTCAAATATTCGGCCGGGTTGAGCCGATATGTGTTGATCATAAAATCGCGATAGTCCTTGTAGACAGCCGGGGTTTTGCTCCTGTTGCGATTGTTGAAAAACTCCGCCATGGCCTTTCGCTCGATGTCGTGGATGGTGTTCATGTCGAACCACGTGCTGTAGCTTGGCAGAACAATCGCGTGTGTCTGCGAGATGAGATGCTCGCGCGCCGCGGACTCAACCGTCTCCTTTGATTTAGTTTCCTGGCCGTCAGTGGCGGTGGCCCCGTCGGGGCCCGACGCGCCCGGCACGGCGGTCTCCTTGGAGTCGTCGGGCGCATCGCCCATGTCCTCGTCGGCGCGCACCGTAGTCTCGGCCTTAGGGCCCCCGGGCGCATCGAGGGGATCGTCCGAGACCGCGCCGAGGCCCGGGGTGGCGCTATCCTGCTTGATATCTGCCTCATTCACGGTGGCGTGGCCTTCTGACATGTGGACGTCTGAATGCGCAAGCAAGTTAGCTGGCTGCAAGCTGACTGACGGCTTTGCCTAGGGAAAGCTACCTTGGCTGTCGCCAGCAGCGCCGGCGTCAGGCTGCAGTGGTGGCTGTGCCAGAACGGGGTTGCCATTCGGCGACACCCCATTGTCGGGAGAGCCGTAGGTCGCAGAGTCCTCCATGATAGTGGAGATGGCCCTTCGCTGCCTGGCTGGCTCGTTGGTTGTCGCGAAGTCTGAGGTATCAGAGCAGATGAATCACAGTGACGCGTCACGCGTCTCTGGCAGCAATAGTCCAAGGTGATTGCGTGGGCCGGTTTTCAAGAGCGCTTGGATCAATCGATGTGTACGTGCCTCTGAACAAGCGATGCGATGCGTCGCGATGCTCGAACCTGTGCTGCGATGGCAAGCCGCGTGTGTTGAAATTTGGCGCGACTACTACGGGGTAGCATCTGCTGAGTGAGCATAGGGATGGGTTCGGAGGCTGGTAGCGCATGCACTCACGTGACTGACCTGGAGCACCAGCTAACGAGATCAGGCACGTGATGCCACTGTGAGGCGGGAAGGCCCGGATATCCAGTCACGTGGCGTATTCCGTAGTCCTGTGGCTCTCCCCGAATACGGCGGCTAAGAGAGTCGCCGCACCTCGGGCCGCGTCCACCCGGGCCGCTGCTCAACTTGCACCCGCAACCTCCTCGACGAGGGACACAAAGCCGCCGCTGCTCGAGTCCACCAGCGTCGTTCCTTTGGACACCCTCACAATGTTTCCTACCGCAAGACGAGTCCTGGGCAGCGCGGCCGCTTTCAGCCGGTATCCCCGCACCCGGCTGCTGTCGACGTTGGCGATCCTTGAGCAGCATAACGGTCAGCTAAACCTCGCGTCCCTGAGCGCCTTCACGGCGGCCAAGAAGCTGGGTGGCACTGTTCACGGCTTCGTTGCCGGAAGCAAGGTGTCGGCCGCGGCTGAGCAGGCGGCCAAGGTCGACGGCGTGGAGCAGATCATCGCTGTCGAGAACGAGGCATACGAGAAGGTTAGTTCTTTGCCCGTCCTCGGTACGGCACGAAGGGGTTCTAAGCAGTTGCTTGGCTCTCTCGCCATGTCTTGGCATGATGTTAATTTCAGGCTCAGGGGTTATCTGAAAACTACGCTCCGCTGCTGGTCGAGAACATCCAAAAGGGCAGCTACACGCACGTCATCTCGGGCCACACGGCCTTTGGTAAGAGCGTTCTGCCTCGAGTTGCGGCGCTGCTAGACTCGCAGCAGATCTCCGATATCACGTCCATTCAAGACGAAAAGACTTTCGTGCGACCCATCTACGCCGGGAACGCCATTGCTACAGTCGAGTCTTCAGACCCCATCAAGATCATCACCATCCGAGGCACCGCTTTCACGCCCGCGACAGCCGAGTCGGGCTCTGCTGCCGTTGTGGAGGGCGTGGACCCCAAGCCTCAGCCGACGACGGAGTGGATTTCTGAGGATCTGGCCAAGTCGGACCGTCCAGACCTGGCCACGGCAAGCAAGGTCGTCTCGGGCGGTCGTGGCCTCAAGTCCAAAGAGGACTTTGACAAGGTCATGCTGCCGCTTGCCGACGCTCTCGGGGCGGCTGTTGGTGCGTCGCGGGCTGCTGTTGACAGCGGTTATGCCGACAACAGCTTGCAGGTTGGGCAGACGGGCAAGGTTGTTGCCCCTCAGCTCTACATGGCCGTTGGCATCTCGGGCGCAATCCAGCACCTGGCAGGCATGAAGGACAGCAAGGTCATCGCAGCCATCAACAAGGATGCGGACGCGCCCATCTTCCAGGTGGCGGATGTCGGCCTGGTTGGTGACTTGTTCGAAAAGGTGCCAGAGCTGACCGAGAAGATCAAGAGCTCATAAGATGTAGTTGGATGAGGAGGAGAATGGTGGTAGTATTACAAGAAGACATTTAGCGACCTTTGAGCCGTCATCCTACTGCAGACAGCATATCCACTGTATTTGTGAATTTCTCGCGCTCCTTACCAACCCTCATTCCACGATGCCTTTCGGCCGTGTCTATATTGCGCCACTGGTCCCACGACACGGACAGCGCCGCGCTTGGCCCTGCCTCTCGTGCGACGGCTTCCCAGCCGCCGGCTCGGTGGCTTTGGTCGCATCTCAAAAAGCGAGCCCCAGACAGCCAGTCTTGCACGATAGCGTCGCCCGTGGCAAATGCGTCGTGCATGGTCGACGCAATGACTCCCGTCGGGCCTTGCTTGACCCAGCCGGCACAATACATGCCCGCCACCTGCTGGGTGACGGCACCAGCGGCAGCGCCTTTGGAAACAAGACGCATCGCCCGGCCGAGTCCATCGTTGGTCACGATGCCCCGTCTCTCGTCGAACTGAATGCCAGCTTCGGCGAAGCCCGGGAGGGCAACGGATTTGTAGCCCACGGAGCGGAAGACAACATGCGACGGCAACATTAGCGTCGTGCCCGTCGTAGTCACCCGCGACCGCGGGTCAAAGGGTGCTTCGAGGCTCGTGACGTCAAACTCGGTGCTCGCCACGGCAGAGGGATTGTCTCGGTGACCAAGAAAGTGCTTCGGGGACAGGCAGCTGTCGAGGGACCACGACTTGGACTCACGCTGCTGGGGCGATGCCGATGTACCCTTGATCAAAACCTCCATGAGCCGCCTCGATGCCCGAGGAAGTGCCTTGAGATCTGGAGGGATGAGAGAACGGTCGACAGGAGCAAACGCCACATCGGCAAGCTTCATGAGCTCACGAACCTCCTTGATGGTGAAGGCAGCCTAATGATCACTCATGACATAGAATGTTAGCCACACCGAACCTAACTGGCTCGATGAAGGACCGCGACTGCGTACTGACCTGCATCGGCCCTCTCCTCCCAACGACGTGGACTCTCTTGACCCTGCTCTTGGCCAATTGAGCGAGGGCATGCTCCGCAATGTCCGTTTTCCTCAGGACGTCAATGTCCTCCAGCAGGATCCTCGCCACGTCCAGCGCGACGTTGCCCTGCCCGATGATGACGGCTTCATCGCCGCGTGCCAGCTCCGGCTCGAGACCTGCGCAATCCGGGAATCCGTTGTACCAGCCTACGAATTGACGGGCCGAGTATATGCCACTCAAGGTCGACTCGCCCGAGATTTGAAGCTTCTTGTCCTCGGACGCGCCATAAGCCATTAGGATGGAGTCGTAGTGACGCATGAGGGACCCCAGTTCTACCACACAGTGCTTGGTCGCGTGCCCGGGACGGCCGACGGACACATTCCCGACGAAGCGGAAGTTCGGCGACGATGCGATCTCGTCGAACCTGTCCTGGCAATTCTGTACCGGGTGCGTGTCAGTGGGCTGCCCATGCCAGTGCGTGACTGCACCGACGTCCGTCTTGTCTCGTCTCATCTAGCCCACTCACCTTGACCTCGGGGTGGTCGGGGGCGACGCCGTGGCGGACAAGGCCAAACGGCACCGGCAGAGCCTCATACATGTCAACCTGCGCGTTTGGGAGCCTGGACATGACCCTCGCTGCGGTGTAAAAGCCTGCCGGGCCCGACCCGACGACGGCCATGCGCAGTGGGGCATCGAGAGGCCGCGAGGAGGCCGGAGGCGGCGTTGGTGTTGATGGCGGTGGTGATGTCGATGGTGGCGACGACGTGGAAAAACACCCTCGCTGTGACAGCGCGCGCCCGCGAGCGCCGCGGCTGAAGGACTCCAAGGCCTTGCCCACGGCCCGGGGCGGTCTTGGATGCATGCTTGGTAGTAGATGCCGCTGATGAGACTTCTCCCACGGGCCACGGCTGGCCGAAGTTGCCGCCGCCGTCAGTGACTCCGAGTCGGGCTTTTCGGCGGGTCGAGCCCCGATGGTTGCCCCGACAACCGGACCGGACCGCGACATGTTACGAGTAGCACTATTGTCCTCTCCCACAAGGCGGCTTCCCAACCCATCGGTCCCATCCCGCATCCAGCATTCCAACAAAGAGCCCCGCGCGTGCCATTGCTCTCACTCATTCCAGCCCATTCGGAAAGCCGTGCCTTTCGTACAGTACGCCTGCGTGCGGATGCAGTCGGACAGCCCGGCGCCATGGGCAGCTCGCAGCCGCCCTTCATGTACAGTGCCGAGCCGCGCAACGACTCGCGATTCCCCGGCACCGCATTTGACCCCAAAGCCGTGACGAGAGCGAGCTGGGAGCCCAAGCCAAGCAAGGCCCAACCCAGCGGGCCCCTGGTCTCCTTCAACAGACATCCCGAGTAAGCCCCCATACAGCCACCTCGTTGTCCAAGGCAAGCCAGGCAGGCAGACAAGCGGGAAGGCGTGCAACAGCTAATCTCGCGCCCAGTGCACACCAGCTTCTCTCGCAGCAGGCAAACCACTACTTGCCCTTGGGCTCGCGCACCAAGAAATGGATCAAGTGGCTGCGTCATCTGCAGCTCGCCCTTCGGGTGCTGCAACTCATCGGCGCCGTCGGCGTCCTGGTCTTGATGATTCTCCTTATCAATGTCGACGCAGCCACGGCGTGGACACTAAGGATCGCTGTATGTTGCACAGCAAGCTCCGGGGTCGCCGGCGTTGATGACCACTGACAATGCATCCCTTGTGTTTACCTAGGCCGGCATCGCCATGCTTCACTGCTTCTACGCCGTCTACCACCTCTCCCGCGGCGCCTCTGGTCGCACGCCCGCCTCCTCAGCCGCATACCAGGTATTCGCCGCCATTGCAGACCTGTGCATCTCGTCCATCTACGGCTTCGGGGCTTTCTCTGCCCACAAGAACACGCCTCCTTGGGACACGCTGCTGAGCGACCAGCAGCTTGTGCGCTACTTTGTCCCAGCTGTGTACTACACTATGGTTGGTGCAGGTGGTGTGCACCTGATATCCTTTTCCATTTCCCTCTGGCTCGGCCTTGTGTTTCGAAAGATCAGCCAGATGCCGCCTGACATGAACCCCCTCGAGGATCATTTGACCGCGCGGCCATTTCATAAGAGGAACAAATCCTCCATCGCAACAGCAAGCAGCGTCCAGACCGAGAAGAGGCTGTCAACGCCCATCGATTCGCGCCATGGCTCTGGGCTTCCATACGAGCATGCTTCGCGGCCACAGGGCATCCCATTCATGCACACGAGGGCTGGCTCGAGCTACTCCGCTGGAAGCAGGGACTCGCGCACGGAGCTTCCCAACAGGCAGTACCAAATTATCCCCGGAAATTCTCCACGAGACTCTGCTCGCTCTCTTCAGGAAAAACGAACGTCGGTTCCTCGCTCGTACAACCGTAGCTCCTACACAGAGCTACCCTTGAAAGAGCCCGAGTTGCTCGCGCGCAGCCCTGCTTCCAACAGTGTCAGCGACGTTCGTGCAGGCAGGTTCACGGAGACATGGATGCCAACGGACTCTCTTATCTCCAGGACCAATCATCGAAACCGCAGCGCCAGCAGAGCCCCTGCGACGCAGCCATATTCTGCCTTGTCCCAGCGCTACAACTTTGAAGATTCGTCAGACTCGGATTTCGAGGACGAAAACGCTGTGGCAGAGGTGGATACAAGGCCCAAATCAGTAGGCAGTATGCATCCTAATCCTCTCCGGTCGCACCCGCCAGCGTCGTACCCGCGCAAGAGCCCAGCGCGGAGCAAGACGCCTTTCCAGTCGCGGAACAGTGCAGTTCGTCCGGATCACCGCACTCTGTCAGAGATGAGCAACAATGAAAGGCGAGTCAGCAACAGTAAGGATATCGCAGACCAGGTTCTGGGGCGGCAAGGCCCGTGGCAAAAGCAGAGGGACAGCCCCAACCAGGTTGAGGACTGCTTCTACTCTACGCCATACGGCCAGCTCGAGTGCGCGACACCACCGCTCATGGTTGGGGGTAGTCGAAAGGTCTCTTCGGGTAATGACTATGGCTCCAAGTACTCTTCCCATATCTATGGGCGGCGCAGTGCCAGTGGCAGACAGACCGAGGAAGGGCGGGCAATGAACCGCACTTCGCAACGGGACTCCCCAGCATGAAGAACGTTGGTGACACTTTGGAACCATCGGCGTTGCACGACTTAATGGATTGAATGGCGCGAGCGTTTCACTTACGAAGCGAATCAGAATATATGAGGATAGTTTTAGGAGAGGTGTACCCATCTGAGTTTGATTTTCGTCTCGCACAACATGTCGACAATTGGAACGACGGATTTGGATTCTTAGACAGTTAAGATCTGTTTCGTGACACCTTTTCCCATTTCCCCCCATCCGCACCGCAGACAATGTCATATTTCAACCGCATAATCACCTCTTCCGAAGGCTTGCCAAACAGAAGGCGAGTCGCCAGCTGCATCTCCTTTCCAGCTTCTCGCGCCCCAAGCTTGGAGTCGGCAGAGGTGCCTCATGGTTGGGCGCCCATGTGGGCAGTTCCAAGGCTTGTCTAGATCTCCCATGTGCTTCAGCAGCGTGTGCATTTGGCTGGTGCTCAAAGCCCTGCCGATCATGATGCTGCTACGACACGCCCTCATGGCAAACATCTTCCTCACTTTGGA
The DNA here is from genome assembly GCA_024340155.1 of Tolypocladium pustulatum. NCBI lineage: Eukaryota > Fungi > Ascomycota > Sordariomycetes > Hypocreales > Ophiocordycipitaceae > Tolypocladium > Tolypocladium pustulatum. The sequence continues at coordinate 399,951 of JALHBY010000153.1, read as the reverse complement.
AGGGCGAGGGATGTGATTGGATTCAGTAGACTCTTCTCCCAAGAGCGAAATCAACTCTTCCAGGTCCTCCAAAGTGAATGTCGTCTCTCGGCTCAAGGGTAATGCCAACATTCGGCACCGAGAACCCACGGGCGCCTTGCCAGTGGCGTCAACGGCAATTTTGAACCCGTTGGCCTCGATTGCAGCAATGTTTTCCATCACAATCTCCTCTTCCAGAGCTGTTAATTGAAGTGTCCTGGGATGCACGAGCCGCTGTGACTGGACTGTCGTGGTGCCTTGAAGCCTCTCAAAGTTGTATTTCTCGTCCGATGCATGCTGATCGATGATGAACAGCTCATCGTGCTTTGCACCCCCAGAGTCCCCAACTTCTGAGGCGGCGGGGCGGACGGCGATGATGAAACCCATGTTAAATTGCCCAACGACACGCATTTTTGAGAAGTCGCTCCGCGAAATTATCAGTGGAAGCTTTGACTCGGCATCAGGTGCACTGATGTCTTCTACGCGGTCCGCTGCAGGAATCGCGGAGGCTTCCGACTCTCGACGCGAAAATGAAAAGTTCATGCTCGACTGTATGGCTTCCTCGTTGGTACGCAAATGCTGTATTGCCCGCAAAGATATCTTGCTTCGCTTCCTTCTGGACTCCGATGGCTCCGCCGGCGAGACCAGCTTGCGCGAGCCGATCGAGTTCTCGGGGCCGACCACGCTGCCAAAATTTGCGGCAGCCGACTTGGCAACCGGGTCGTCAGAGTCGCATTCGGAGTCTGCGCTCTGATGCGAGATCGAACTTGACGGTATCGCGCGAGAGCCATGGGGGCTATCGAGGGTGTCTGTTCTGGCGCCCCTGGCGTCCTGGGAGGGTGAAATCGAGTTGAGCTCTGCCCTGCTCACGTCTGCCGATGAGGACGAGTCGTTGTCGTCATAACTGGCCACGAACTTTGACAGGAGCCTTTTTGAGAAGGCGCTGCGTTTCTGAGATTCAGCGTTGCCATGTGAAACATGGCCTGCCTCTTCAGGGGAACTGCCCTGGCTTATCGCTATGTCATTGTCGGCCGCGACTGCCGCAGCGAATCGTGTCGGATGCTTCGTGCTGCGTGGAGATGGACTTGGACCCTCAGCACTATCAAGGCCTGGCATCAGTGATTGGACGGCGGGGGCTTCGGGCTCCTCCACGTCGGAAGTGGTTTCTGGGCTTGAAGTAATGCTGTGTAAGTCAAGGCTGTTGGCTACAATGGCTACCGAGGCCTTTTCGGCTAGTCGTTTGTTAAAGTCCCTCACTGGCCTTGAGACGCCAGGTCGTGCGCTCTGGGAAGTCGCATGGACTTGTCCCGGGCGGTTGGCTGCTGCGTCAGTCCTCACCGGCTGTGTTGATGCAGAAGACGCGAGCTCGCACAGAGATATCTGATGGTCTGCATCAACGCCCGGAACTGATAGCGCACGCTGAGAGACAGCCCTAGGGGCCTTCTTGAGCCAATGACTGATTGATTCTTGGTCCCGTCCAAGCATTTGTCGGGAGCTCGCAGCGGCCTTGCTGACCCCCGGTCGCAACAGAGCCTCGTCAGATGGTGAGACAAAACCGTGGGTATCATCGTCATCACCATGCTCATTGCTATCGTCGTCGTCACTGTCGTCAGATTGGCTCTCGACGGTTACAGGCTTTCGAACCCCAGATGTGCGGCTGACGGACGGCACTGCTTTCGAACGACTCTCATGTCCGCCACGGCCACACCCTTGCTTGCCGAGTAACGGCTGAGAAACAGGAATTGCATGATCGTGTGAGTCGAAAAGCGACGCCAAGGATGCACGAAGGGAGTCCAGTAGCCGGCTTTGATCATGCAAGAGGATGCTGCGCTTATCCGGACTTACGTTTACATCATACATGTGGGTGTCCAGCTGGATGTCGGCGAAGATGAAAGGCGACTGTGAGTAGTTGTATGACCTGTACACTTCGTTGAACGCCTTGGCGAACTGCGGGAGGGCACAGGGTCTCCCGTTGACAAAGAACATTTGCCTGTCCGGCGTCTGCCGACCATCCCCAGGCGAGGGTCGTGAGATGTGGCCGACAACACGTACTTTGTTACTGCTGGTATCTCCAACAACGGCCGCGTCGACCACAGCATTGAGACTTGAGCCGACGGCGGAGGAGCTCTGCATTTCCAGGGTCAAGTCCAGCGACACCAAGGCGGACATGGTTTTTGCGCCAAAGATGTTTATGATGTTGTCTCGAGTCGTGCGATTGCCTTTGGTCGAGAAGAGGAGGATTCGCTTCCCCTTTGTAGGTTGTTGCGATACGGCGAACTTCAAATTTGTCTGGATGCAGGCGTACTGGTTGAGCAAGGCGATAACCTTGTGCCATTCCCTTTTGATGTTGCGCTCGAGCTCGCGACGACGTACAGGAAGATTGTGAAACAGGCTGTCTACCGAGACAGTGGTGCCTCTCTGAGCGGCGATGACGGCGGTGTCCTTGAGCTTTCCGGAAGATTCGAAGCTGAGCCTCGCGCCTTTAGGTACGTCGTCTTGGAGGCATGTGGTGACGGTGAGCGTGGATAAGGCGCATAAGGATGCCAGCGCCTCACCGCGGAAGCCGAAGGTCTGCAACGAGGCTATGTCGGAGTAGGAAGAGAGCTTTGACGTGTGGTGCTTGACGGCAACGGCCGCATAGTTTGGGGGGGAGATGCCAGATCCGTTGTCTTGCACCTCGATCAGGTCGAGGCCTTGGTTTTTGAAGCGAACATCTGGCGTTTGGGCCGGATTAGCCAGGAAGCAAGTCACGCAACCGGCCAACTAGCTACGAGACGGAGGCTATCTCCAGGCCTGTTGGATCAGTTGGCCGCTCGGCTGGAGTTTGCCTACCTATAATGGTAGCGCCCGCGTCGATGCTGTTCTCGACGAGCTCTTTGACGACGGAGCAGAGGTCAACAATGACCTGGCCGGACTGAATTCGATGGACCTGGAAATGGTCAATATGGGACCAGAAGACGAAAGTGTGCAACTCGACACCTCAAATCAAACAAAGGCAAGACCACGTCGCGGGGACATACACTTCGGCCGTCGATGGCCTTGATAGTAGCAGCCATAATTCGCTGCCCAGCAAGGCGGCGCTACCCGCGCACATGTGCGCGGCACGAGGGCGTGGTGGTGAAGGGGTCGTGTGCCCAAGCCTGTGCAAGAGGTAGATGTTGATGCTGCACTGAGTTCGGGATGAGGCGGGCAGTCCCTCAGGGCACTGTGCCGCGCGCCATGTGGATTCCTTGGTCACTTTGGATATGGATGGGACAGCTACGTGTACCCTCAGGCTACGTGCTGAAGATCGGTCTAGCCGCAATGCGCTGGAGGCTGTTGCGTGGGCACGATGCAGGGCTGGAAATTCGAGTGTGAATTGGACAGGCACAAGAGCATAAGCGCTCATGAGAGGAGACGTGCGGTGATGCGAGGCGGCGGCGATGTGCCGAGAGGCCATGGAAGTACCGAAGCTTGCGAAGCCCTCGATATGGCGTATTATATACCCGGACCTGCGGAGTGTGCTAAACGCGGCCACGCCTCATAAGTTACTGCCACGCAACTTGACTGGACGTCTTTGACCAAGCTGACGCGTGAGCTACCTTATTCGCGGCGGCGCATTTGTAATTGATGCTGTGCTCGTACCTGCCACAGCGCCGATGGCGATTCCCCGTACTGATCCTCGGGGATAAAGTACCCACTAATAAGGTACCTACTACGGACTACCTAGGCTAGGTAAGGTACCTTAGGTACTCACTCCACATCGCTGCAGCCTTGGCTGTTCGAAGCGCCTAGTGCCCGATAAGGCAAAACCACCACACCGCGGGTGTCGACCAACCCTGGCAGGGATGTGTAAATATTATCTCATTTAGGTGCAAATCCTATTAGCGCTGTCTAGTTTGGCTGAGTAGTAATTATCCCTGCATGTTTCTCCAACCATGCGCCGGATTCATTTCCGCAAATGCCCAGGCCATCCGTCCATCTACCATCCACTTCCCATCCCATCCCATCCCATCCCATCCCATCCAGGCGTGGGTGCCACGCCACAGCATCCGTCCACGCCATCTTCCACGCATCCACGCATCCACGCATCCACGCACCCGCGTATCTGCGACAGTCCGACGAACACCTACTAGACCTGCATTCCCGCATGCGATCCTCAAGTTCATTAATTGCCGTACTCGCCTCTCTCCGACCGTTCCCGCTGCTGCTCCGTCATCAGCACAGCGCCGCCACATCGTCGCCGCCAGAGTACGAAAAGCGATCAAACAGACCCGGTACTCGCTGCGCGCCTCCATACCTACTTGCGGCGGCGATCAGTCTTCCCTCCGCGACGGCTCACTGCTTGCACCTTTCCTTGGTGGGCGCCCAGGGCGGCATGCATCGCCTCCTCCTCTGCCTCCCCCTCTGCCTCCCCCTCTTCTCTAGTGCGACCACCGCTGTCTCCTCGAGCCTCTCGACTGGCCCGTAGTCCTTTTATCGCTTTGTTGCCGTTGGGAATAGTAGCGGCGACAAGGAACACGCTCGTTTAACCGCCTGCCTGTGAAGCTTGCGATTCAGAGTCCGGACCCCTCGCCGAGGAATTTGCCCGCGCCGCCCCCGACAACAGCCTTCCCCATGACCAGCCGCTCGTCTGCATCGACTGATGATGGCGACGAATCCCTCTTCGAGCTCGACGCCCCCGATGCCGACAAGAGTGGCAACGCTTTCACTAACGGCAACGGCATTCGCAGCAAAAGTAACGCCAGCAGCAACCCCAACGACGGCAAGACGACGCCGCCAGCGGGTCTCAAGTCGCGGCCTTCTTCGGCCAGGAGTAGACGTCAGAGCAGCTTGGATTGGAAACGCAATCCCGCCCACGGGCACAATGGGCATGTGTTGAGCCGCGCCGTGACCCCGGCGGGCGCGGCTGCATTATCGCAACCACCACCCCTCGCTGCATCGCCTGCGGCCATGGCGCTAGGAAAGATGCCACCCTCGTCTGCGCCCGCTAGGCCCTGGCCCCGACGTGACGGCGGCGGCGGCGGCCCTTGGTCTGCCTCCCTGCTTGTCCTCGTCTGCGCTTGCCTCGGCGTCGCCGTGCTCTCCGCCATCCTCAGATCCTTGATCACTCACCAAGTTGAGCCAAAGGGGTGTCGCATGTCTTACATGAGGCCTTCCTACACACATTTTTCTGAATTCGACACGGAGCATACTCGCTTCGCTACGAAGTATTCCCTCTACCTGTACCGCGAGCAAGGGATCGACGATGAGAACAAGGTCTGTTGTGGCCCTCCCTGCCCCCCTCTCCTCTGCTGACCCCGTGTTTAGCTGCGCGGCATCCCTGTGCTCTTCATTCCCGGCAACGCGGGGAGCTACAAGCAGGTTCGCCCCATTGCTGCCGAAGCCGCCAACTACTTCTACCACACCCTTCAACACGATGGCGTCTCGGCCGACGCGGGCGTACGGAACCTCGACTTCTTCACTGTTGACTTCAACGAGGACATCACTGCCTTTCACGGCCAGACGTTGCTGGACCAGGCTGAGTATCTGAACGAGGCAATTCGGTACATTCTCTCGCTCTATTCTGACCCGCAACGAGCCGACCGAGACTCCCCGCTGCCCGATCCAACCTCGGTAGTCATTCTTGGGCACTCTATGGGCGGCGTCGTGGCGCGCGCCATGCTGGTCCAGCAAAATTATCAGTCGAACTCTATAAACACAATAATAACAATGTCTGCGCCTCACTCTCGGCCACCAGTCACTTTTGACGGGCAGATAGTGCAAATATACGACGAGATTAACGACTACTGGCGGCAGGCATACGCGCAAAAGTGGGCCAACGACAATCCTCTGTGGCATGTCACGCTTGTCTCCATCGCCGGCGGAAGTCTGGACACCGTCGTGCCCTCTGACTATGCTGGCCTCGAATCTCTCGTGCCCGAAACCCACGGCTTTACTGTCTTCACGACTGGCATCCCGACCGTCTGGACGAGCATGGACCACCAGGCTATCCTATGGTGCGACCAGTTCCGAAAGGTCATTGCCCGAGCGTTGTATGACGTTGTTGATGTCCATCGCGCATCTCAAACCAAGCCCAGAGCCGACAGGATGCGTCTCCTAAAGAGGAGGTTCTTACCAGGCATAGAACCGGCCACCGAGAAGATGCTTCCGCTGCGGGATGCGACAACTCTCTTGACCTTGGGTAGCGATGCCAGCCACGTTGTGCTTGCAGGAACCCGTCTCATTCTGCGCAGTTTAAACCCGCACTCCAGGCCAACTGCACACCTGCTTCCCGTTCCCCCACAAGGCTCGCCCGAGCTCAAGAAGCGCTTCACGCTGATGACGGATGCACGGCTGGACGAGGCCGGGGAGAGCGGGTCCCTGGAAGTGCTGTTGTGCAGCGTTTTCTCCTCCCATCCCGGTCCGGCCAATTCCCAGTTTTCGACGCACATGGACCTGTCAGGTGGAAGTGGCACCGCTACCAGATTAGCTTGCAAGAACGCGGCTTCCGACGCCACTCTTCTCCCCGCGTCCACCGAATATACCCGCCATCCATTTTACCTAGATCAGGAGCAAGAGGCTCACCCGTTTACATATCTGCAGTACGGGTCTGAGCATCTCGCAGAGCACCAGTTTATTGCCGTGGTGGACAAGGCGGCGTCGTCGGTGCACGGCTTCGCCATTGCAGAGTTCAGTGACCAGGACGACTTCCAGAAGCAGCACGAGACCAGCCTTTCCCAGCTCCTCACACTCGGCATGTCGATTCGCCTTCCCGCTGAACGGCCCATGGTCGTCGACGTGAACATCCCCATGCTGAAGTCAGCTTTACTAGCATTTGACCTGGAAATCAATCAGCCACAGTGTCGCCCGCAGAAAAGCCTGTTCGCGCCGCTGGTACGGCAGTATCTGAACAAGCCGTACGAATCCAAGTTTTTCGTTAACGTCAAGCATGCCAGCGTCAGCTTTCACGGCATAGCTCCTTACGTCCCTCCGTCCCTTGAGGCGAGCGAGCAAGCCGGGCTGGCCTTTCAGATATGGTCTGACCCCGCATGCGGCTCACCTCTTGAAATCAGCTTGAAGCTTGATATATGGGGTAGCATGGGAAAGCTGTATATGCGATACCGGACCGTTTTTGCAGCCTTTCCCTTGCTCATCGTCACCATGGTCCTCCGAAAGCAGTTCCGCGTGTATGACGAGACTGGGATATTCATATCGTTTTCAGAGAGCTTGGATCTGTCACTGCGACGGTCCATCCCGCTACTTTTGCTCTCACTGACGCTGCTCTCCATGTCTCTCGGGGGCCCATCAGCCTCGGGGCTCGGGCTGTTTTGGGGCAGAATAAGTCCGAACCGGTCTGCGGTGGCTGGTTTCCATTGGAACGAACTGCTGATTGGGACTGAAGATCCCCTTTTCTGCTTCCTGGTTCCGCTTATCGGCATCGTCTGCATTGGAGTTTGCGCTGTCTTGCACTACGTTGTGCTGGGGCTGACACAAACACTGGGGCTGCTCTATGGTCTCATTACCGGCGGCCCAGCGGTGGGAGACTTCATCGAACAGCAACAGCAGCAGCAGCAGCAGCGAGCAGCCTCGCCACCTCTTGTATCGTCAACGCCACGTAGGCGAATGATCTCAACCGCCGTGCTGCTGTTCTTGGTATCGACCTTTATACCATACCAGTTTGCTTACCTTGTAGCGTGTCTCGTGCAGCTCTTCACAGCCGCTCGGGCATTTCGCATCGGTACACTGGCCGCCTCAACGTCTAACTTCAATTATTATCACTACGCTCACTCAATCCTCCTTCTCATGATGTGGGTCCTTCCAATCAACCTGCCAATCTTGGCCGTTTGGGTGCGCAATCTTGCTGTCCACTGGCTCACCCCATTTTCGTCTCACCACAACGTGCTGTCCATCATGCCGTTCATTTTGCTGGTGGAGAATCTCACAACAGGGAGGATGGTGCCGCAAATCACGAGCGGCCTGCGTCACGTCACCAGCGTCCTCCTGTTCGGAACAGCTCTCTGCGCCGCAGTGTACGGCGTGTCGCACGCCTACATTCTACACTACCTGGTGAACGTGGTGGCAGCTTGGCTCGTCGTCCTTCACTCGACTTCCGATTCTTGGTCTCTGACGAGCCTTGGCGCGATGTTTGAAGGAAGCGCAAACGAGGCGCGGAAGAGAGGAAAAACTCCGTGAAGGGATGCGTTATCATTGCGAAGCTCACCCTGTCCTCCTTTTCGGCGCCGGCATCGACTTCGCGCCCTCTGACAGCTCGTCGCCGATACGCAACCGCACAGAGCCACAATCTTTGTTCTCGACGAAGAGGTCTAGGCGCCGCTCGATGCCTGTTATAGCTTTTACTGCGGCACCGAGAAATGCACCGGGACTTGACACTTTGCCTTAAAACTCTTCGCACGTACATACAGCATAGTATACCTCACGCACCCACGCACATACACCCGCTGCATAAACATACAGCTGTTACGACGGGATGCTGTTTAACATTTAATCGAGCTCTTCATTCCCGCTGAGTCTACGCCTTCAAATTCGTTTTTGATCAAGTGTGGGTGGCGGTGGGACCAGGAAGGTTGCGTTTTGGGCATCAGACTGGTCCGAGGGTGGCGAGTTCACTTTCTCGTTATTCGTGTACGGTCGGGGAGTTTAGATGCCTCGGAGGAGCTGCGTCGATTGTTTCAAGTCGAGAGACGGTGACAAGGAGCTCAGATACGATTACGTCCATGTACAGCTGCTGGAAGTGTCGCGGTAGCCGGAGCCGCTGCAAGGCACCATGCCTACTCCATTACTCGGGGGCAGGCATTTGTGGTCCTATGCTGGCTGAAACATGGGTGCATCCACTGCTCAGTGAGCCGCTGATGATATTTTACGGTAGAAGCAAAGCCCACAATTGCAATGGGATTGCTCTGGCAAATGTACTGCGACATCAGCGTGTTACTCGACTCGATAAAGGTGTTGTCGGGGACCAAGCATATCAGCTACCCCTGTGTAAAGAGAATACACGTGCAAAATGTCAGTTGGCGCAACTGCATACTCTGCGGTGCAAATATCGATGAACTATGTTTTTTAGGCCTGTATCGGCGTGAGTATCTGTCAAAACAGTAGTCCGAAAATGTGCACCTGGCCGACGCGGCCCGTCAGTCTTCGTTTCTGTTCTCTTTGGCTCGCTCGGCTCGCTCGTGTCGGATAGCCCACAAGGTCATGACAAGTCCCACGCAACACGCGCTAAAAGTGACCCAGTATGCCGCGCGATAACAGTCCAGACCGTCGTGACAGGATCGCTCGCCACCAGGTTCTATGATGCTGTGCCTGTCGTATATCATGCCGTAAAACAGGTTAAACACATTAGACGAGATGACGGGGGCGAGCGTCATGAATCCCCAATTCTGACTCAGGCCGCGAATACCGAATGCTTCGGTAACGATAGATGGGAAGACGCCGAAGAGGAAGCCGTAGCCCAGACCAGAGAGGCCCGAAACGAAGCCGAGCAGATGTGGATATCGGATGTTGAGAGCGCAGATCTGAGCGACAAGAAAGACGAGACACGCCACAAACAAACACCAAAGCCGGCTGGCGCGGACGGACTTGACCAAGAAATCGGAACCGACACCTAGATAATACTCGCGTGAGTACCGACCAAAGAAAGCACATCGTCACGAAGCGCGGAGGGCAACCCACCGCTCAAGAGCCTGCCCACAAAGCTGCAGACGGACAGCACGGAGACGTGCATCTGCTGGCGGTGAACTAGAAAATCCTCGCTGACGGAATCGTCGAAGTACTTCCACAGAGCGTTGACGTCGTTGCCGATGTTGCTGGAGTTCGCTGGTTAGCGGAGACTCTTCTCGTGGGGCACGGGCACGAAGCGGGCGTCATGGCATACTTGATAGTCATGAGGCCGACACCCGCGAGGACGGCCATGATGGAGAAGAGGAGCCAGAAAGACTGAGCTCGCAGGAGCCTCAGGCCGCGGATATCTATTCGGTGAGACCAATCCATATCAACACTACTCGCCACAACATTCTCCACTGCCTCTGAGGAGCACGACGACATGAGGGATGACGTCTCGTCTAGGGCCGCCGAGGCTTCACCGGCATCAGCCGGGGCCGGGGCAGCCGAGGGGCGGTTGGGTTCGGGCTCGAGATGGGCTTGAGACGTGGACTCGACGGCAGCGCCGGGTGACGTACCGGGTTCTGGGGTGCGATGTGGACCGGGGCCGGCAAGGCTAGAGGGCCGGTGCATCTTGGCCTCGTCTGACGAAGCGCGGCGAGGACGAGGGTGCTCGAAGGGCGAAGGGCCGAGGGGGTCATGTTCGTCGTCGTTGGAGCGGGCGACGGCGTGATACGTTGAGTGCGGATAGACGCGGAGGAAGAAGAAACCGGCGAGGGTCAGGCCAAAGGTGCCCCATGACAGCAACTCCAGAAAGGCGCTGGGATCGCCGGGAAAGAGAATGGCGCCGAGAGAGGAGAAGAAGAAGGCCGACAGGCCAAAAGCAGCGAGGGGAAAGGCGGTTGCTGTGCCCCGGTGATGGGGCCAGTTGAGAGCCGAAGTCTTGACGGCGGCGGCAAAGGCCATGCAGCTGCCGAGTCCGGAGAGAAAGGAGAAGAAGCAGAGGGCGGCGACGGAGCCGTCGGCGCTGGCGTAGGCACGGTGCAGGGGAAAGTAGCCGGCGACGAGCAGGACGGCGCCGACGAGGACGAAGGGTCGGGGCCCACGGTGGTCGAGGACAATGCCGACGGGGACGCCCAGCGAGTACATGCCCAGATTGCCGAAGAGGCCGATGAGATTGCTCTGCGTCGAAGAGAGCTTGAGCCTTTCAGCGAACTGCGGAGCCCATGCCGAATAGACGTACTGCGGGAGTCGGGGCTTCAGCGGATGCGTGCATGAACAGGAAAGGGGGCCACTCACGTTGGTGCCGCATGCTAGGGAAATGACGGTGGCGGCGATGCTCGCGACCAGCCGGGCGCGATGCAGCTGGCGATGATGCTGTCGTTGGCCCATGTCGTTGGATGAGGCTGCATCGATGCCTCGGTGTGCCACTGCTGGGGTAGCCTAATAAGGTGTGCCGCTCGTGCTCTCCCCGGGCGGTGCCGTCGGCCTTGCAGGCTGTAAAGGTGGTCCGACAGAACACGCAACGGGCAGATATCAAGAACAGGGCGATGGGATAGACAGCCCGAAGGGGCGAGTGAGTGGTGATGGAAGGTCGAGGTGGGCTGCAGCCAAGGTCCCCAAATAGGCAGTTGTATCATGTGCGCGGGACTCGCATGGGCAGCTCGGACCTCACCCGCTGCTTGTTTTAACAATGTAGGTAGTCGGCGACTGCGCAACGCAAAGCAAGGCAAGGCAAGGTGCGACAATGTCTTTCGTAGCTGCGAATGCCAGTGGCCGGCCTGCATGAGCCGTTCGGAGTAGCTCGCCTGGACTCCGTACCATGGCCAAAGGCAGCGCGCATCTTGCTCGTAGCTACTCCGTACTCCGTCCTGACGTAAGGTGTGGTAACCTACTTACCTCACCTTACCTCAGGTGCTCAGGTACCTAGCATCCTAGGTATTTAGGTACCTTACGGTAGCTTACCCCGTCCCGACTCCGGAGCACCTCGCCGCAGCTTCCTTTCGCATGCGCGTTTCCGCGCCTACCAACTTGCCTTACGTAACACCGCCAACGCCGCCGCCTGTCAATCGTCGACGTCGTCAAACCACCACAACCTTCATTGCCATCAGCCATCATCGTGCCGTCGCCAGCGACGACTGCCGTCACCGCCGCCGCCACTTACAAGACGCCGCCTCTCCAGTAGGCCTTCGGCCCTCTTTAACTCGCCAGCAGTAGGCCTAACAGCTTCCGAACCTGGAACCCTCGCGCCGCGTTATTTTCTTTCTGCATCTACACCAACCATGGGCGCCCTTCTATCCCTGCCGCTTCTCGCCGTGCCGAGCGCGGGCGCGGTATGTTGTCTCGTCCCCTGTGATTGATGGGCTGCCTTCTCACGCCGTCTTCTGCAGGTTCTTTCGTTCGCGGCGAGCTGCTGCGGCGCGGCAACATGCTCCATGGTCTGTAGCGCGTGCGGAAAGTGCGGCAACAGGTACGCAACGCTCTTTACAGCCCCTTGATCTGCTCGGCTACGTCTGGACACGAATTTGAAGACGGCCATGGCTCTTGCTAATCTGGCAGTACAGTGTCGCCACTCGTATCGCATATGCCTTGCTTCTCCTCGTCAACTCCATCCTCGCCTGGATAATGCTGACACCCTGGGCCATTGAGAAGCTGCAGCACCTTACGCTCGATTACGTCAAGATCAACTGTCCCACTGGCCAATGCTATGGCTGGCTCGCCGTCCACAGAATCAACTTTGCTCTGGGCCTCTTCCACCTACTGCTCGCCGGACTGCTCTTCGGCGTGTCCTCCTCCAAGAGCCCTCGCGCCGCAATCCAAAACGGCTACTGGGGCCCCAAGATCATCGCCTGGCTGGCGTTGATCGTCGTGGCCTTTCTCATCCCCGACAAATTCTTCATGTTCTACGGCAACTACATATCCTTCCTCTGCGCCATGCTCTTCCTCATCCTCGGCCTCATCCTGCTCGTCGACCTCGCGCACACCTGGGCCGAGTACTGCCTGGCGCAAATCGAGGACACCGACTCGAGAGTCTGGCGTTTTGTCCTCATAGGTTCCACACTGGGCATGTACATGGCCTCCATTGCTATGACGGTCGTCCAGTACATCTTCTTCGCCAGAGGCGACTGCTCCATGAATCAGGCCGTGATCACGATCAATCTCCTGTTGTGGCTGATAATCTCTGTCATCTCCGTCAATCCCACGGTCCAGGAGTACAATCCCCGTGCAGGTCTAGCCCAGGCGGCCATGGTGGCCGTCTACTGCACCTACCTTACCATGTCAGCCGTGTCCATGGAGCCCGATGACAAGAACTGCAACCCACTGGTGCGTGCCCAGGGTACGAGGACGACGTCGGTCGTCATTGGTGCGATCGTCGCCATGCTGACCGTCGCCTACACCACGACGCGCGCCGCTACCCAGAGCCTGGGACTTGGTGGGTCGGCCAACGGCATTAGACTTCCTGATGACGACGAACATGACCTTGTCACCCAGCAGCCGAGCGCCCGACGAGAGATGCGGGCTGAGGCTCTGCGTCGCGCCGTTGAAGAGGGCAGTCTCCCGGCCGATGCTCTGCTGTCAGACAACGACAGCGACGCTGGTGGCGACGCACCGCACGACGACGAGCGGTCCCGCACCCAGTACAACTACACCATGTTCCACATCATCTTCTTCCTCGCTACCGCGTGGGTGTCTACTCTACTGACGCTCAAGGCGGAGGAGACGGTACACGATGGCGACTTCGCCACTGTGGGCCGAACGTATGCCGCAAGCTGGGTCAAGATAGTGAGCGCCTGGATATGCCACGGCCTGTACATCTGGACACTGGTGGCGCCTATCGTGCTGCCAGATCGATTTGATACCTCCTGACCATGTATGGCCTCTTCTTGCGTGCAACAACTCGCCCTTGCCAATTCTGGCGACGGCTTTCACGCTTTTTTGTCTCCTTTTGGAACCGGCGTTTGGGATACCACCAGCTGTTGTACCTACGTTAGCGCGCCGCAAATAATATGTTTTGTCTTGAACACCCTAGTAAGTGCGGTTATTCGTCGGTTGGAGACGGAATGTAAATGATAGCCTTTTGTATTTGTTCATTCCTTCAAAGTTGGATCACTGGCAGCTCATTTTGAAAACATACGTATGCTGGCAGCTATCCTCTTTGGACATCTTGTGTCCTCCAAATGCCATTACATAACACCAGTCCGTAACACCCCCAATACCGTTTCCACGCATCAAACAAAGATTCGTCACTGAACAGCCTCTCTCCCTCATGATGGGAGACCAGAAGCGCGCTCGTCACCTTACCAAACTGGCGTGCTGAGCCTTTTAATCTTTCGACCCTGAGGCACCATCTGGGAGCGGCTGCTACACAATGTCGTAAGAGTACATGGTTGTGTCCAACAGCCGTTGATGCTGACCGCCCTTGCTGATAGTTAACCCCTATCCCCTAGCTGGCCTTATTCTCGCCGTCCGCCCCGTGGCTATCTCTCCAATCCCAGGGCGATCTGGCAAAGTGACCATGTTGAACAGTAGTCGTGGCCACGAGGGGACGCAGAAGATGGCCGCAGGGTTGGACGATTACAAGCCACTGGCTGGGCTGAGACCTTGGGGAGGCAACGGCGTACCGTTGCCTTTCAGATCTCCAAACCGCGTTAATCGACACTCAGCGGCGTCTTTCCCAGCTCCTCGGCAGCGCCTGCGGCATGGAAACCGTCCAGCGTCACCGTCACAGCACCAGCTTGCACCAGCTAATGTTTCTAGTTAGCAATTGCTCAGGCCATACACGAAGGGGAGGCGTCGTGTGCTACTAAAGGACGCAGGCGACTCACAGCGCGGGAAAGATCCTCAATTAGATCGTTGGCATCTTCAATGCCGACGCAAAGCCGAATGATATCCTCGGGCATCTGGCGCTCTCTCCTCGTCTTGGCGTCTATGCTGGCGTGACTCATCTGGCACGGCATGCTAATGAGGCTGTTGACGCAGCCAAAACTGACGCTAATTGCCCAGAGCCGAGCAGCTTCCACAATACGCTCCGACACCGCGGCATCGCCAGTCTCAAACGACAAGACCGCGCCGGCGCCTCGAGCCAGCGACCAGTGCAAGTCGTATTGCGGGTGAGACTTCAGGCCAGGATAGCGGACCCGGAATCCACGAGATTCGAGAAACTCTGCGATAGCCTGAGCATTGGCTTGCTGCTTTTCCATGCGAATGGCCAGGGTCTTGACGCCCCTCATGAGAAGAAAGGAGTCGTTCGGCGAGAGTCCACAGCCGGTGGAGTTGATCGTGAAGAAAAGCTTATCCCCGATGGAGGCTTCGTTACATGCAATGACGCCCGCCATGATGTCGTGGTGGCCCGACAAGTACTTGGTGCCAGATTCGTAGACGATGTCGGCACCCAAGTCGAGAGGGTTGCAGAGCATGGGTGAGAGCATCGTATTATCCACAACGACGAGAGCCTTGGGGTTTGCCTCGTGCGCCATGCGGGCAATTGACGAAAGGTCGACAATCTTGATGAGGGGGTTGGTGGGGGTCTCGAGGAGGACCATGGCCGTCTTGTCCGACAGACGCTGGCTGACGGCATCGGCGCTGGTGGTGTCAACGTGATGAACAATGATGCCCTGGTTGGTGGCCATGTACGTCAGCAGGCGATGAGTGCCGCCGTAGAGGTCGTCGCCCGTGATGACCTCGTCACCGGGCCGGAGCAGGCGAGAGATGACGTCCAGGGCGCCCATGCCGGAACTAACGGCGAGCGCGCGATTGGCGTTCATGATCTTGGCCAGGTGCCTCTCTAGATGCGTGCGGGTGGGATTCCCGGAACGGGTGTAATCGTACTCCTGCTGACCGCCGCTGGCCGAAGTCTGCTTGAATGTGGCCGACTGGTAGATGGGGGTACTCGAGGCGCCGTATTGATCCTTCCCCTCGGTGTAGACCAGCTCAGTGGCGAGGGCGTACCGCCGACGGCCATTGCGGGGGCTCGAGGGCGCCGGGGACGGGGGAAGATCGTGGCCATCGAGGTCGACTCGCTTCGAGGGACCGGCGCTGGAGCTGGTCGAGGCGGCAGCGCCGCTTGACGGGGACGGTGCAGCCATGGCACCGGGCAGACGCCGCGACAGCGGGCTCTCGGAGTTGTCGAAGCTAGTGAGGAGAGCGAGGATGCTGAAGAGAGACAAGGGTGGACGAGTTACGGACGGATGAGAGGAGCAAAGAGGGATTGGGGTTTCCAGAGGCAGCGTGGGGCAAGGAGGGGCCCAGTTGATGAGGTGATGAGGCAATGAACGGAGCAAGTACGGAGTAGAAACGTGACTGGGGTTGTATGGACTGTTCTGTGGCAGCAGGAAGCTAAATAGGCACCTTTGCGCTTGCCAGCCTGGGGTGCTGGGTAAAATATTGCAGGGCTGGAACGACGACTGATCCAATTCCTCGGCCTCGCGGTCAGTCACCCAGACGTTTCCACCGCTTGTTTCGCAGCCGATCAACGGAGGGCTCGCGGTAATGGCGTCTGCACACATGCATGGGTTGACCCCATAGCGAAGTACTTTATGGTGCCCCAGCGGCTGGCGGGGACCCCAGGTAAGCCATTAACGCGCTGTGGCCAGCCGGCGCCGCTTGGTGGAGAATGCCAATGACGTGCTCTGTCGCGCCCAGCTGTGGTTGGACAGCTCGGTTGTTCGCCTCTCTGCGAGTACGAGTACGAGTATCACTGCGGTGTACAGGCTTTCCGCAGGCGACCTGCCTTTCTCCATTATTCTAACAAGTCCTTGCCCTTCAGGCTAGGTAGGTAATTACCTGCCAGAGTGCTGCGAAATACACACGGGCAGGCCACCGTACGCCAGTTGCAAAGCATGCCAATAGTCATACATACCTTATGCAAGCCGCTTGCCGGCTGCTTCGCCCTATCTAATCCTGATTCTCGACGACAAGTTCGTCCACGTCTTCATACTCATCACTGGAGGCCTTGCTCCTGGGTCCTTTCTTGCCCGAATTCCTGCCATGGCCAGCCACAGGTACTTGCCCGCTTCGTTGTCCGAAGAAGTCATCGGTCCTGATGGCGCGGAATTGGCTCCCATCTACAGCTGCCATGCGTCTCCCGTTCGCTCTGTGCTCCCGCATGTATTCTCGCACTGGCGCCATGGCCGCATCTCGACAAGCTTCTTTAATATCGCTTCCAGACATGCCCGCGGTAATCTTTGACACATATTCGATATCAAAGTGCTCCGGATCCGTTTTTGTGTCTTGGAGGATTAGCTGCAGGATCCTCCGCCGCTGCTCTTGGCCAGGTAGTGGCACGGGGAACTTCTTGGGCATGCGTCGGAGAATTGCCTCGTCAATGTCGTGGATGCGGTTGGTTGCCCCGAGGACTACTATTTGTGCCGGCATTCCAGATGAGTTCGCCGAAGTCAGTCCATCCCACAACGTCATGAACCTGCAGTCTCGTCAGTCTATGTCTGTGATACCCATCGACGCTGCTAAGAGTCAGGTCCATACTCGGCTTTGACCATCCCGCTGGCCTCGTGCTCGCCACTCCTCCGGGTCCCCAGGACTGCATCGATTTCGTCGATGAAAATGATGGCCGGCTGCATCTTGCGGGCTAGCGAGAAGACGGCCCGCACGATTTTGTTAGAGTCGCCATACCACTTCTCCGTCATAGTTGATATGTGAAGGTTGATGAAAGACGCCCCGCTCTCATGAGCCAGAGCCTTTGCCAGCATTGTCTTGCCGCAGCCAGGCGGCCCAAAAAGGAGCACACCAGACGGCGCCGACAGCAGAGGTGCCGCGTGCGAGTAGAGATGAGGCATCGTGAGCGGGTAGATGACCGACTCTTTCAGTTCATCAATGATTGTGTCAAGACCGCCGATGTCTGGACAAGCCACAAGTGCAAGCAAGTCAGAACTCAACATCGTCTAAGCACGATCTTTTTTGTCTGGGCTACACTCACCGTCGAAGCCCACGTGTATATCTTCCGGCGCGACCATCTCCAACGCTATCAAGTTTTCGTATTCATTCAGAACCAGTTCCTCGACGCGAGGGCCTTTGGAGCCGCCACTCGCATCGTCTGCGGATTCGTCGCTTCTCCGGCGATTTAGTCGTTCCAAGTGCGCTTTGGCTTGGCGCCGCGCTTGTTCATGTTTCTCTTTGTCCGGATCGGCAAGATTGCTCAGAATCGGGTTGAGAAAGTTTCTCGCCACGTAAAGGCCAGCCGTCATCTGCGTGAAGATCGGTGTCAGTACAGCCGCGGGCATGCTTTGTGTGAGGAGTAGACGTCGGTGATCGTACCATGCCAGCAAATAGGAGGAGGTCCAGGGCGACATCGCCAAGTTTCCGTCGCTCTCCCATCCCGACAAGCCAGCGCAGCCACGAGGCTGGCTGCTCGGGCATCAGATATCGGTTGCCAAGAAATGCTCGCCAGTCGAAGCAAGGGCCGTGAACAGCTCTGTCTGGGTTCGTAAGGGGGACTGGCGAGTTGGCGCCGAGACGAAGAGTGTGTCGTTGTAGTGAAAGATGTGATCTCACCACGCAAATCGCCGAGTCAACGAAAGCCGCAAGGGAGATGTACCAAGGTGCAAATTCATCGGCCGCGCGTGTTCCTCTATGACTGGACGGGACGGAGAGTAAGTGAGATTCCCACGTGCAAACGGAAATGGATCGAGGCAAGCTGCTCCGTACTCGTCCATGCCATCGTCTCCACCAGCGCCTTAGGCCCGACATGGCTTAGCTGTCGGTGACGCACTGATGGTTGATCCTCGGCAGTGCCCCAACCGCGGCGGGGGCTTAGGTAATTCTCCCCACTAACCCACTTGTTTACATTTGGCCCAAAACAGAAGCATGTGTATCTGCGACGCTGTCTGTCCGCAAGACATCTTGCTCGCCTTCACGATAATTACTGAACGCCTCAACATTGTTGCACGCCATCTTCAGTCTGAGCTCGATTGAGAGAGAAAATTTGAGGCCTTTTATTTCTGATCACGTCGTCGCACGTTTCAAACTGTGTCCAGATCCGGACGCTTCAACCTCGTGGATACCTGCGTCTCAGGACTCCAGCAAGTTGTCATGGCACCTCGCGCCAGAGCAACAGGCACGTTGGCAGACTTGGTGGAGCCGGGCTCTGAGCCTGACTTTGAAGACCCTGAGACTGTCGACGTGGCATCCCAGAAGTCGACTACGACGAAGAAATTGCGAGGTCGGCCCCCAGGTGCCGCCAACAAAGTGACGAAGCCTGCAGCGAAGGCGGCACGTCGAATCAGCGATAGGGCCGAAGTCGCTCTTTCGGCGTCAGCCAGGCAGACTTTAGGAGATAAGAGCAATACGAACACTTCACGAGCGTCTTCTAGGGTTGGGAAAGGGGCACGATGCCCTGCCAGCAAAATGTTATCCGACGAGGAGGATGTGAACGAGCCCAAGGTAGCAAAAGCGACCCGAGGGCGGCCGAAAACGTCTGCAGGCTCAAAATCTGTGAATGTTAGTGGGCCAGGGATTGACGCAGCCGGTACAAAACGTGCTGGCCGTTTTGTAAGCGAGGAGATTCCCGAAACACAGCAACCCGAGCCTATGCAACTCGACGAGGACGAGGACGCCTTGGAGAGCGCCTTGAGTAAGCCAGTATCGCCGTCTAACAGCAACGAGGAGGCCCAATATGTGGTGCCACAACATGATATGGACGATGTATCAATCCGAAGACGGCTTGGCGAGCTTACAAAAAAGTATGAAAATTTGGAGATGCGGCATCGGGATCTCCGTGAGGTCGGCGTGAAGGCTGCAGAGCGAAACTTCGAGCGCCTGAAGAAGCAAGCCGAGGAGGCCACTGCAGGTGAGATGAAGCACCAACAAAAAACCGTATTCACGATGGCAAGTTTTGCTAACGTAATGGGGCGCGCAGCCTCCAACCTGCTGATTTCGCAGCTCAAAGAAGAGCTCGCTGCGCAGTCGGCGTTGGCTATGCAAGGGGAGCAGGTGCAGCAGCAGCTGAAGCACAGCGAAGTCAACAATAAACAGTTCGAAGCCAAAATCAACGAGCTGACCACGTTGCTTGCCGGTGCGCGGGCCGAAGTCAAGACGTTGTCCGCCAAATTAGCAGCCAGTAGGCATGCCGAGGCGAGCATCAAGGCCCCAGGGAGTGCCCTGAGGGCTGGCGCAGTGGGCAGCAGAAGTGTGCCGTCGGAGGCTGTACAGGCCGCGCATGCAAAGGAAGATCTCTACGGCGACCTGACCGGTCTCATTGTGAGAGATTTGAGGCGTGGGGATGAGGAAGACGTGTTTGACTGTATCCAAACGGGTCGGAACGGCAGTAAGTCCACCTGCCGTGTCTTCACGAGACCACGTGAGAACGTCAAGCTAACGCTTATTCGTAGCGTTGCATTTCAAGCTGGCGCTGGATCGCGGCGACGGAGTCGACAACTATGAAGACGTGCAATTCACCTACAAGCCGCAGCTGGATGCCGACCGAGACGGTGACTTGATGGAGATGCTACCGGACTACCTGGTGGAGGAAATTACGTTCCCACGGCCACATGCCTCCAAGTTCTATAGCAGGGTCTTCAGGTCTCTGATGGAGCGCACAGAGTAGATTGGCGGTCTCAAGCATATTGGCCGGTTGTGAGAGAAGTCAGAGTGTCTCAAGCTCCGCGGCACGTCACTTGAAGCGGCGGGACACTAACTTACATGACTGATACCCACGCCGTTACCTGCAAATTCAAGTACTACCCAGGAGCCGGCATGAGAAGTTCCGAAAAATCCTCGAGTCTGAGTTGTTTTGCGGGCTCTGGCTGTTGGTGGCCTTTGGCCAGGCTACTCGTGGCAAAGGTCGTAGAAGCTTCAACTTGCTTGCCTGGATACGGAACACCAGAGGCATGAGCATCTATTGCTCGATCTACCGGTCACGATGAATGAGGTATAGCGACGACCCTCCGGCTCCCAAGCTCCCACCCGTGTACGAGCAGGGACGCAGTCAAGACGAGGCGCTTCTGTTGACTTAGTTGAGCACACTAAGAGCCAGATGCCGTAGGTGCTAGACAGATACGAAGTATCACTGCCTTACCTCATTTAGGTACCTGATAATTTACCCAGGGTACCTACGATAAGGTAGGCGGTACATTACCTCACGTCAATCAAATCTTCACGCACTACTAGCAAGAGACGATTCGTAATGCCCAATTGGACGCGTCAGGGGCATGCATGCTCTGTCAATTGGCCGGAGTACGAGTACTCGACAGAGCGGGCGAGCTTACCACTTAAAAGTAGGTAGACTGTGGCGCTAGGCGGCGCACTGACATGCACAGCCATGCGCGTTGCGCGTCTACGAGTAGTCTGTACCTTAAGGTACGGAGCACGTACCTTAAACGTACTTGTACCTGAGAATCGCGACCACTTGGAGCCACGTTTTTGCGGTACGGTCGTTTCTTCTTTCAACCACCCTCCCTCCCGTCGCCCATTGCTTCTCTGCCTCTGCGACCTCGATATATACGCAGCTTGGTTCTTCTTCTTCTTCTTCTACGGCAAGGCAGATCTGCCAGCGGCTGCCCCGCCATTCGATTGTTGGACAGTATCGTTACGCCCATCCACTCTTAACCGCCTTCGCCCATCGTCCTATCGAGCGAGCTGCAACCCGCACCGCCATGAACGGACCTTGACGTACCACGTATCAGAAAGCGCAGTCTCTATCTCCCTCGTCGCCATGAAAGCAGTCACTCGTTCTGCCTTTCTGGCTACGGCCATGGCGTTCCACCTCGTCTATATCTTTTCCATCTTCGACATCTACTTTGTGAGCCCCGTTGTGTCGGGGATGCGACTTTTCGGCGTCGAACGCACAACCCCAGCGAAGCCGCCAGCAGACAGATTGGTTCTTTTCGTTGGTATGCCTGCCTTTCTATCCTCCTGCTGACTTTGGCTGATGATGGCGCTTCGCAAGGCGACGGACTTCGCGCGGACAAAGCCTTTCAATCTTTCCCAGAACCCTACCCTGAGTCCGACGACGACCTGGTACCGAGGCCCCTCGCCCCTTTCCTCCGCTCTCGCGTGCTTCAAGAAGGAACTTTTGGCGTCTCCCACACGCGCGTTCCCACCGAGTCTCGCCCCGGCCACGTCGCCTTGATAGCAGGCCTTTACGAAGATGTGTCGGCTGTCGCAACGGGCTGGAAACTCAACCCGGTCGATTTCGACAGTGTCTTCAATCGCAGCCGGCATACTTGGAGCTGGGGCAGTCCTGACATCCTGCCCATGTTCGAGCGTGGCGCTGTACCGGGTCGTGTCGATGCCTACATGTACGAGCCCGAATTCGAGGACTTCTCCAAAGACGCCACTTCCCTCGACTACTGGGTCTTTGACCACGTCAAGGCCTTCTTTGCCGAAGCCGCCACCAATCAAACATTCAACAAGGCGCTTCGCCAGGACAAGAACGTCTTCTTCCTCCACCTGCTCGGGCTCGATACAACAGGCCACTCCTATCGACCCTATTCGAAGGAGTATCTGCGCAACATCAAAGTGGTTGACGAGGGGGTCAAGGAGGTGACGGAACTAATTCAAAAGTTCTACGCTGACGACAGAACCGCCTTCGTCTTCACAGCCGACCACGGCATGAGCGACTGGGGCAGCCATGGAGATGGCCATCCGGACAACACCCGCACACCCCTCATCTCATGGGGTTCCGGCGTTTCGCGCCCGGAGGTATATCCCAACACTGTTGCCCCGGGGCACGATGACTACTCCTCCGATTGGGGCTTGAATCAAGTGCGAAGGCATGACGTTGCCCAGGCCGATGTCGCTGCCTTGATGTCACATTTGATCGGTTCCGAGTTTCCAGCAAATTCGGTGGGAAAGCTGCCGCTTGCCTATTTGTCTGCTGATAATCGCGAAAAAGCCGAGGCCTCCCTTACCAACGCACAGGGCATCCTGGAGATGTATCGCGTCAAGGAGGGAAAGAAGAAAGCGAATGAGCTGCGCTTCAAACCGTATCGACCTCTTAGCGAAGACTCACTAACAGGGGACCAGCGCGTCTCTGCAATTCGTGAGTTGATAGGGGCTGGACATTACGAAGAGGCCATTGAGGAGTCTGACGCTCTCATTGGCCTCGCCCTGGACGGCCTTCGCTACCTCCAGACTTACGACTGGTTATTTCTCCGAGCACTCATAACCGTTGGCTATCTCGGCTGGATGGCATATGCCGGAACTACGGTCATCGACACATTTGTTTTGAATGAAAGCGTTGCCCCGAAGCGAACGTCGATGAGTGTGGCCGCATTCTCTTCGATCCTCGTGGCACTTTATGCCTCCTTTTTGGTTTCAAAGTCCCCTCTGACTTACTACGCCTACGCTTTCTTCCCGGTCGTCTTTTGGGAGGAGGTGTACGCCCATCGGCACAGCCTTACACAAGGCCGCAATGTTCTTTTCGGACACATCAAGTCGTCTGGGGCCGTGGCGACCTTGATCCTCCATACCATCTTTTACATTGCCATCATCCAGTCCTTGGTGAGTCGATCGAAAAAGGAATTTCATGGTTCGCATCTGACAGCTGGCAGGCGCTGGCTTATATTTATCGGGAGATCTTGACGGGCATATTTGTCCTGGCCGCTTTTTGGCCAGCAACGTACGGCATCTTGTTTCTTCAATCGCATGCTTCCCTAAGCATTACCTGGGCAATTGCATGTCTGACTATGAGCTGCTTTACATTGCTCCCGGCCATGAAGGTTGAGAATGTGGCATTGGTGTAAGTACATGAGCGTCTCACTCGTCACTGGGCACCAGCTGACTTTCTGCAGCCTTGCCGGTGGCACGGCCATGTTGGTCGTTGGTCTGCTTTACCTAATCTTTGAAGACTTCGTGCTCTCCGACTTTCCCTGGGACCAGAAAAAGGCCGGCCCCAAGACAGATCGCACGATCAGACGAGCTCTTATCGGTGCCCAGGTATGGCCATCAGCATCTAATGATGTGCCGCATGCGACAGTACGCTGACTGGTCGGTTTACAGATTGGCCTTGTGCTCCTAGCTATGCTGATTACGCGCTCCAGCGCGCTGAGCCTGATGGCCAAGCAGGGATTGCCTCTTGGTAACCAGATTGTGGGATGGGTTGTGCTTGGTATGTTTCCCCTGTCCTTGCAGCGGGAGGAAGGCCCTTTGCACGACACCGGTAGATGTGAAGCTAACAGGGCGCGGACAGTCGTGTCATTGCTAATGCCATTGACATATCGGCTGCAGCCAAGCACAAACTACATGCATCGACTAGTTGTGATCTTCTTGACTTGTGCGCCGACGTTTGTTATCTTGACGATTTCTTACGAGGGGCTCTTCTACGTGGCATTCAGCATCACGTTGCTTGTTTGGGTCCGCCTCGAGTATGCGGTGGAAAAGTTTCTAAGGAAGACGTCTTCGGCGAATGGAAGTGTTCAACATGACGGCAGGCGCCCAGCCTTTCGGCCATTGAGGTTAACTGACGCGAGAGTGGCCCTCTTCTTCATGGTGCTCCTGCAATCGGCCTTTTTCAGCACCGGAAACGTTGCATCAGTGTCGTCATTTAGCCTGGAGAGTGTGTGCCGTCTGATGCCGGTTTTCGATCCATTTTCACAGGGGGCACTCCTGATTTTGAAGGTGATGATACCGTTCGCGCTCATCTCGGCGAATCTGGGGGTTTTGAACAAGAGGCTCGGCGTGGCTCCGTCGGCCCTGTTCATGGTGGTGATAGCGGCAAGCGACTTGCTGACGCTGTACTTCTTCTGGGTCGTCAAGGATGAGGGTTCATGGCTGGAAATCGGCTCGACCATCAGCCATTTTGCCATTGCCAGTTTGTTGTGTGTGTTTGTTGCCGGGCTGGAAGGGGTCAGTGCCATGTTCATTGCCGGCATCGAGGTGGAGGAAGAGGCGGAAAGCTCATCAGCCGATATCGGGCCCAGCAACGGGAAGACAAGAGCAGCCAACGGGCATACGCCACCACGGGCTGGTGGAAGTGTGATGATGTAATTCTGCGGCGCGATACATCCTCGGCATTATGAAAAGCACGAGCGATTGGTGTTGTTATCTGGACGGACGTTCGGGACCAATCTACGGAGGTACAGTACAGAGCCTCAGAATAAATTCATAGAGATGTCTCAGTAGGTGGCCCGAACCTGAGGAGCCAATGGCTGGGACAAGGCGAGATTTCACCAGGACGTCGCCGCTTTGCTGGTGCAACGGCAGGCGCATTATAAAGTACACAAAATATCAAAGTCACCAAGTGGGGGCGCAAAGGAGCTTGATTGAGGGATGACAAGTATCGTATCTTGTGTAAAGAGCATCGTGGCCCGCCGCCGTACGGCTTGCGTGTGCCACGGGTTGAAGGTACAAGTTACAGTGGGTGTGAACAAGTCTAGTCTCAGGTACCAAAACACACCAAAAATGGCCATTTCTTGCCCTATATACTCCTCTAAAAACCACATTCCGCAATAGCTATCGAATCAATACTTTAAAAAAATCATAGAAAATCGACAAAAGTTCCTATCAAATAGTGAAATTTTTCTAAGTCTTTCATAGCATATAAATACGCAAGGTATACTTACCTATACGTTTTTCTTTAAAATATACCCTTCTATAAGTATACTATAATGTACTATAACTAGTAAGTAAAATTTATACTTAATTTTCGATATAACTACTCTTAGATACTTTGGCCTTTATTTTTTAATCTATTGTTTCTAGCATTATTTAATTAATTATCTATTAAAAATATATTTATCTTAAGAATTTTAGTAGTGAAATTGAATAGTATGAATTTCTAAGATATAGTAAAAAGGGCGTTTAAAGTGGGGTTTTGGTACCTGTGACCAGACTTGTTCACCCCTGGTTTACCCGGGAGAGGTTTTAGGAAGAGGGAAGATATGTGTCAGGGGCCAGGGGCGGCGATCAGCTTGTCAGCGGTGAGTAAGGTTAGGTACCTTAGGTACCTAGGTAATTACCTGACCTTACCTTAGGGCATGTATGTACCTTGTAGGGACCCCTCGACAGGGACAAGATCAACCAACTTGGGCCGAGATGAAGTGGCGAGCGCTGTGTTCCAGAATGGGATGTAGTGACTCAACTTACATCCAAAGACGGTCGGCATCGGGCCGCCACGGAGAGGAAGAGATTCAGATTCCCTGGCATCCTGGGTGGCTTGCTGCTTGCCCAGGCCTGTTCCGAAAATAACCCCTGGGAGCTGGGTACGGAGTGAACAGGGCAGCCTCCCCGCGCGTGCCTACTTACGATACGTTATACCTAAGGCACGTTAGGTGCTCGCACAGACTTGGCGGTTTTGGCATGTGAAAGCCTGGGGCAAAGTCACAGACACCTTTGCGTCCCATTGCAATTTCGGGGCCTGGTGCTGGTGGCCGAGCATGGACGACAGTTGGACGAGTCAGCCTGGCAGCAGGGAGCCAACCGGACCTTGTCCCCAATATGGCAAAGCTCCGACGGCCCAGGCACCGCAGAATCCCGCCGTGAAGTGACACCAACAAGGCTCGAGGCACGGAGTATTCCGCACGGAGTATATGGAGTACAGTATGTCATGTGCTCGTAGGTTTTGCCTTGGCAAGTGTCTGCCGCATTTCAGTCTTGAGAGATACGACGAACAAGTGGGCTCGAACCATGTCAATCCCATTCACAGCCTTCTAGATTGATACACTCGAATGGCGTTGACCTTGGCCTAGTTGAGGGGTGAGGGAGGTGGTACGAGTATGGCCGGGCCCTTGAGCACACCCGACACCCGGCGTTTTGACGCACCTCGATTCATGCAGCACCCTCGTCCAGTCTGCAGGGTGCCTTTTACTCATAGTTGACTCGATCGTGCACGTACGAGCAGTGCGCACCCACACGAAGTCTACATCTCTGATGCCGACGTTGATGAGCCCCATGTCCGTATTCGCAGTAATGCTACCTTAGTCGGTCGCAGAAACGTGGCGTTGGTAAGCCAGAGTGATTTTTACCCACGAGTCGGTACCTTACCTTTAGTGTTCAGCAGCCCTCTTATCCTCTGAGCAGCAGCGCCTTGCCATGCTTCCCCTCCCCCGCACTCTCAGCAGTCACAAGGTTGCGACTGGACCAAATGGTCAAGAGCGCGGTGCCTAATGTACCCTACCCTGCCCTACCCTCCACCCCCAACCCCTATGCCCCTCTAATTAGTGAGTGCCAGCTCTCCACCATCAAGGGCGGCCGCCTCCACCACCTCTCACAGGCATCCTAGTGATCCCCATGCTTTCCCCAGCTTTGATACCCCAGATCACGCCAACGGCCGCCGCCGCCGCCGCCAAGCACATCCGCAACCGACTTGGGTTGATTACTGGCTGGCCACCTGGGAATCAGCATCGTTGCACCCGTAAGGTAGTCTATAGATGAGCCGACCGCATTTCGGACGACACCGCATCCCAAGGATGCTTCGGGCAAGTACGGAGGTGGCTTTCCTGTCTGCCCATGCTCTGGACGCCTGGACGGCCCCTGGTAGACGCTTAAGAGGGCCAGCTTATGCTACTAGCCTCCGATCCGTTCCATGGGATGCCTCGACGAGCAAGACTTGGAGCTGGACCGTGGTCTTTATATGCTGAACCGAGGGCCCCAGGCTCGAGGTGCACTGCGCGACCAAGATTCCGTCCTGACTCTTTGTCTTTTGACTGCGGAAAGGCTCTTTGAGTCCCTGTCCAGTTTCCCCTGCACCCCCGAGACTTGCTTGATCAAGTTTTTTTCGTCGTCGTCGCGCAAACGTGGAATCGTAGCGCTGTCGGACTCTCTCTCTCTCTCTCTCTGGCCCCATCTGCGTAAGGTACCTTATGGGAGTAGCCGACCTTCCGCCACAGTCCGCCGGGACACCTACGAGTACCTAAGGCAGGTAGGTACCTTGAGTTCCATTGCCTTACGATTCGATCTTGCACCTCCACCGCATCGTCGTGCTGCCTTCGTCACCTCAACCTGCACAATACCACCTCAAGAATCGGGCCTACGTATCGCGTCTGCCTTGCCAGCACTCGGCCTATCCAGCCTCCTGTCGCGCTCTGCTTTTGGCAGTGGGCCGACCCACCGCTTACTGCGTCACGGACGAACGAGCTCCAGCACAACGCCGCGCGCACAACCTGTGGCCAGACAAACTGCAGCGCCCGAAGACGGCTGGAGCCCCCTAATAAGCTCAGCTGACTGGGCCCCCTCCCCCATCATCAAATCTACCGGGGCCAGGACGGGACGGCATCTTGCGCATTATCCCCCGAGCGACCCGCCGTGGTTTCGTTCCTGTGCGGAGTAGCGCCCCAGCCTTGGTGCATCAGCACAGCTGTGGTAGGGCAGCGGCACGTTCCCTTTGTGCCCGCCTTCAGCCCGCGATTTGCGACACGACCCGGGTCAACCGAGTTCGACACGACCCGACGCCGACTGACGCAGACAGGCCTCGATAGCAACGCGGCAGTCGACAGCTCGTTCCTGTTGCGCCTCTATTGACTCGACTTCCTACAGTTTATAGACGCCCACGACACACCGGGCTGGCCTGCACCTCGCCACGCGCCCGCTGCCTTCGCCGCCGCCGGTGCTGCTCGCCGCTACATTCTTCGTGCGCCCTCCTCAATCCGCCAGTCACCCGCCTACCTGTCAATCAAACCGTCGCCGCTCTCGACCTACTCCTTCATCCCGCCCTCTAGGCCAGCGTCTGGCCCTCACTCTTGCTCTCCCTGCCGCTCCCCGCGGGCTTGCCCACTAGCATGGACGTCGACATGTCCTCTGGCGACGTTGGCCCGCCGCAGTCGCTGCCGCTGTCTGAATCGCCGGCCAAGGAGTCGCCACCATCGTCGAGCGCCGCCGCCGCCGCCGCCGCCGCTGCCGCTGCCGCCGCGCAGATGAGCTTCAGGAGGTATGTCCGTTCACACATGATGCAAGCAGCATCCAAGGCCCGAGTGCTGACGGTGATGGGCCTCTTCTTTTATAGGCAACGAGCGTCCCGAGCATGTGAGGTATGGATGTTCCCCCGGCGGGCCGCCTTGCCCTTTGTCTGGCCACTGTCTTCCCCTCCAGCTCCATGAGCCGAGGCATGCGACTGCCCAGCCCGCCCCGCGCCCCCTTTGCACGTCATCTCGAGTCGCTTCGTTTCCATGCTGACCGTCTACCTCGCTCTGCCAGACCTGTCATGCGCGAAAGGTAACGCCATTATCGTTCCTGCCCCCTGTCTTACCTTACCCTCCTCGGCCTGCTAACCATCTCTCCACGTCCTAGGTCCGGTGCGATGCCGCCAGCCTTGGGGTGCCCTGCACCAACTGCGTCGCCTTCCAGATCGAATGTCGTATCCCGACTCCTAAACGCAAGAAGGCTCAGACCGCTGGGAGCCAGACCACAAAGGACTCGGACAGGTGCGTCAATTCTGCCCTGCCGCGCGTTCGCGCCTCCGTTGCGTGCGCCACTTGTCCCATGCAATCTGTTGACTTGAGCCATCCACAAACAGCGACCGCGAGGCCATCGACGACCGACAGTCCCAGACGACACCCGCCAGTGCAGTCAGCGCAGTCAGCGCAGTCAATGCCTATCCTCGAGCGCCAACCGTATCCCATACCTCCGACGGCACCCCTTCCTCTTCCATGACGGAAGCGCAAGCCAGACAAGAAGAGGTTGACAGTAGCACTTACTTGAACCTAGTCATGAAGCCCAAGTTCACACGCGCTCCCATTACCGAAGCTGGCCGAGTAGCCTTTCTGGGGGAATCCTCCAACCTCACGCTCCTAGTACACGATCGGCAGGGTTCATCAGACGTCGTCCACTACCCGCTACCCGAAAACGTCCGTGGCTCTCGCGCAAGGCTTACCGAGCTGGACAACGTCGAGATCGACATCTTGCACCAGAGGGGGGCCTTCCTTCTGCCTCCGCGCTCCCTGTGTGACGAGCTTATAGATGCCTACTTCAAATGGGTACACCCCATTGTACCGGTCATCAACCGGACTCGTTTCATGAGGCAATACCGCGACGCCAAGAACCCGCCGTCTCTGCTGCTGCTCCAGGCCGTCCTGCTGGCCGGCTCTCGCGTCTGCACCAACGCGCAGCTCATGGACGCAAACGGCTCGACTACCCCCGCCGCGCTGACCTTTTATAAGCGGGCCAAGGCCCTCTACGATGCCAACTACGAAGATGATCGCGTCACGATTGTGCAGTCGTTGCTGCTCTTGGGTTGGTACTGGGAGGGTCCCGAAGATGTCACCAAGAACGTCTTCTACTGGAGTCGCGTCGCCACCATCGTCGCTCAGGGCTCCGGCATGCACCGCAGCGTCGAGCAGTCGCAGCTTAGCAAATCGGACAAGCGGCTCTGGAAGCGAATTTGGTGGACCCTTTTCACTCGCGACCGCTCCGTCGCTGTGGCTTTGGGTCGGCCGGTCCACATCAACCTCGACGACTCGGATGTGGAGATGCTGACTGAGGATGACTTCGTCGAGGATGAGTCGGATCGGTCCAGCGAGTTTCCACCTGACCCGATCCATGTGCAGTTCTTTCTCCAGTATGTTAAGCTGTGTGAAATCATGGGCCTGGTCCTGTCTCAGCAGTACTCGGTGGCGTCCAAGGGCCGGCAGCGAAATGCCATCGACTTGACGCACAGTGACATGGCCCTGGCCGACTGGCTCCAGAATTGTCCCAAGATTGTGTATTGGGAGGTGCCTCGCCATCACTTCTGGTCCGCCCTTTTGCACTCGAACTACTACACGACGCTATGCCTTTTGCACCGGGCACACATGCCTCCGAGTGGCTCGAACCGCTTTCCCGACGATTCTCCCTATCCGTCCCGGAACATCGCGTTCCAAGCCGCAGCCATGATCACATCCATTGTCGAGAATCTGGCGGCCCATGACGAATTGCGCTATTGTCCGGCCTTCATTGTTTACAGCCTCTTCTCGGCCCTTATCATGCACGTTTATCAGATGAGATCGCCTGTTCCGTCCATCCAGCAAGTTACGCAGGACCGGATGCGCAGCTGCATGCAAGCCATGAAGGAGGTCTCCCGGGTGTGGCTGGTGGGCAAGATGGTTTACACGCTCTTCGAGTCAATCATTGGCAACAAGGTGCTGGAGGAAAGACTGCAGAAAGCCGGGGCCAAGCGACATCGAAGGATGCAGCATAGCATGTCGCAGTTGGAGCAGCACAGCAAGGCTCAAGATGTCTCGAAGCGCAAGTATGAGGATATGGCCATCGACTTCACTGCCAACGCACCGACTCCCCAGGAGTCATATGAGCGATCGCGGCCACAGACACCGAGTGCCGGCAAGCATGACAGCGCAAGCGCCATGAACCCCCCCAACATGCCCTCGCCTAACTCCCGTCCCAGCGGGGCCGACACCTTCATGGGCGGAACCAACTCGCGGCCGCAAACGAGGCCAGCTACGCCGTTCAACCCGTCGTTTTCGGTCCCCGCCACGCCACCCGACCTCTACCTGGTGACTCGTAATTCTCCCAACATATCCCAATCCTTGTGGGAGAACTTCCAGCCTGACCAGCTGTTCCCGGAAAGCTCAAGCATGCCCGCCTTTCCCAACGTGTCGCCGACGCAGACTCACCAGAGCCTGGACCAGAATATCATGGCTCAAATGACACCTAGCAGTATTGCGCCCAGCACACAGAGCCAGGCGGGCAACCAATTCCCGGGCAGAGGACAAGGCCAAGGGAACGGTATGATGCCTATGCAGCCTTTTCAAGGGCAAGCCAACATATGGCAAGCCAATTTTGACGGCGGCATGCATGACGGCCAGAGCCCAGACAGCTGGAGTACAAGCTCGGTCCAGGGGCAACCGGCTCCGACGACGCTCAACGTGGAGGATTGGTATTGCTTCCCTGTTCCAAATTACGACTCTTGTGCGTATTGCGCGATGACTAATGCCTCGATAGGTTTCAATTCTTTGGTATCAACGGCGACGCGAGCAACCTGGCCCTCGACGTGTCCTTGAACTGAGTTCAGGGAGCACGACATGCCCTTTGGTTTGTGAGGGGGGACGCGATCTCGATCAAGCGGCCCTAAGAATGGCGAGAATGTATGGCGATCCCGTCCCTTTTTGGTCTGCTTCTGGTAGACGAGCCTGACAGAAGTCCCTCAATGCAGAGTCGCGGGTGATCCGACGATTCCGGGCCGAGAGCAACGTTGTGGAAAGGCGGCAAGTCCACGGGCACACAGGCGTTGTCGCACGCAGTATACCCATGGCCTCATGCCAGAGAGTGATCAAATCCGACGGAGCAAATACGAAATGTGTCAGGCGCAAGGTATGGTAGCGACGCACAAAATGGGGCCTGATCCGGACGGGTGAGATCTTTGGAAAGGCTCAGTGAAGCCGACAATTGTACGATGTTCTCAGACTTCAACTCGAGATTTAATGTGCCTATGAGGCTGGAAGACTTTTAAACTCAATGAGCAATGTCTCGTCTGCGTAGGTGCCTGTGGTGTGGGTGCGAATGTTTCCAACTCAGTGAGTGATGGCCTTGGGTTTTCGTACTTCGTGCCCATCTTGGGTACGAGTAAGGTATTGCGACGTCGTGATATTGCCAGTGGCAGAGGCTCACAACTTGACAACGAACCTAACGAGCGACGGCAACAGTCTCGCAATCAGCAAGTATTAGAGTGCCTGCAGAGGTATGTGGGTAAGGCACTTGCATTTGATGACCAGCTTGTACTGGGTGTACAGGTAGTAGGTTAAAGCAGGTCCCTTCTGGGGTCGTGGCCGCCGTGCCCAATGACGCCGCCCTGGCCGCAGCGTTCCATTCAGCTCCAGGTCACCACCAAATTAGCATGCCCCCGCAACTCTGGCTAGTATGGAACTTACCCGTCGCTACGTCACACTCATCAGAGCTGCTGCAAGACTTTGCAGGCGCCTTCTTGCAGACGCGCATCTTTTGATACGTGGGATGAGGAGTAGAAGACGCATGGAAGCATTTTTGCGAAGAGGATTTGAGCCAAGCCGCGCAGCGCACAAAAGTTGTGAGTGAAGCAACCGACAGAGGGCCCGCGTGGGGGCGGCTTCAAGTAACGTCAGGCTGGCCGCTCTGTCCACGGGCGGCACCTTCATCAGTGGAGTGCTCAGGAGATGCGACTCAGGGAGGTACATGCCTTACCTTACCTGCCTACAGGGCCCTGTTTGGGTCACATAGCAGGTACCTATCCACCCCATGCTATCCATTGGGGGGAAGCCTCCCACAACATGAAGGTAGATAAGCCGCGGGCTGGTGGCTACCTAGGTAAGGTACCTTTTACCTACCTAGGTAACTACCTATTAAGGAGCTGTCCATGCGTACGAGGACGTCAGAGCAGCGGAGATCAACACGTGGACTGGTGGGACGGATTGCATGCCGGGGTACTGGAAATGTATCTACCAGCCATGGGTGCTCTCGCGGATACCTTACCTGTCCCCCGTTGCGGGCCGCATCCGTCGTCACTTCCTACCTACCTTTTTAGAGACCTACGTACCTTACCTTACGTACAGAGGACAAGGCGCTCCCAGACCTGACGTTGCCTCCTTGTGACTACCTACCTACCCTACCTTACCAACTGCTTCATTTCACCTCGGGCGATGAAGACGACGTCCTGCCTCGGATCTCAACTGTGCGATTGAATACGTCTCGTCCGAGTCATTGCTGCTTGGCCTCCCCTCAACAACGAGAGCGGCCTCGGCGCGCCTGCTGCCTCGCACTCCTAATGCTGATGTGCGGCCAGTCCACGATCCGCGAGCTGCATCCGCCGCTGACTTCGCGGTCATCATGACCGACCGGCGCGTCTCAGCCAAGCCCTCATTGCACCTGGCCCCGTCGGCTCCTTCGTCCGAGGCCCATGCGGCTGTATCGAGCTCCGTTCGGTCACGAAACCGCCGCGTCGTCAACTCCAGCGAAGACGATGTTTCTGGCCCGAAGGGACCCGGTCAGGACTTCAGCTTCTTATCAGCCTACAGCGCCTCGACGAGCCGAATAGGAAACTCTCGCCCGCGGCCGCCCGCGCGCTTCGGCACAAGCACGAGCCCCGATAGTGATGCTGGCAGTGCTGGCACCTTGGGGCAGTTTCTGGGAGACTCGTGGACGCAAAGCTGGAGCTCTGTACAAGGGTTTGCCTCGACTTTGCTGTCGGCCAACCCTCTACAAAGAGTAGGGGTATCCCAGCAGCCGCGATCCCGCTCTCGAGGAGCTTCTCGTCCCGGCGGGTCGGGCCGCCAGCACTCACGCACCGCCAGCAGCCACGGCAAACCCCAGGCCTCGTGGGGACCGGATCCCCAATTACCGAACCCTG
Source organism: Tolypocladium pustulatum (assembly GCA_024340155.1). Taxonomy (NCBI): domain Eukaryota; kingdom Fungi; phylum Ascomycota; class Sordariomycetes; order Hypocreales; family Ophiocordycipitaceae; genus Tolypocladium; species Tolypocladium pustulatum. The sequence continues at coordinate 366,155 of JALHBY010000153.1, read as the reverse complement.
GGACGGGTTTTGTAGCCGCTGGATCTTTGGCTGAGAGGGAAACTGCCTTGAAAGCAGCCCGGACGGCGAGCGTCTTGGAAAGCCACGATGGCGTCAACGGCGGCCTGGACATCACTGGACAGCATAAGCGTCGAAACTCTGATGAAGTCGCCCCAGAAAACTCGCAGCCGGAGGACTGTCTAGTCTACATCCATCACGTCCAGCCCGAGGATACGTACGCGGGACTCATCCTGCGTTACAAGTGCCGAGAGGATGTTTTCAGGAAGGCCAACGGACTATGGTCCAGAGACAGCATACAGACGCGAAAGTGGCTGGCACTGCCGGTTGATGCCTGCGAAGCTCGGGGCCGTCCTTGTGAAGCGCCGTCGTGGCATAACTCTCGGGGGGTAGACCTCCTCGCACCCACGCCTACAGCCATCGACGAGTCCTCGTCGAGCCAAGAGGCCCCCCACGGAGACTTCTTCAGCAGGCCCGCCAACGGGGGAGCTAGAGACGACAAAAGACCACTAGATGAGGACAGGCATTGGACCCACGTCCGATGGGTTCAAATAGATTCGCTTCAGCAGCCTGTACAGATTGCGCGTATTGCGAGACAAGCTTTGGGATACTTCCCTCCTCGGCGGAAGAGCATCAGGACAGCATCGTCTCTGTCGACACCACGGCAGAGCTCTGACCTCTCTGACGTGCCGCCGGGCTCGGTTGAGCGCCCCTCATCACGACGGCAAAGCTCACTGAGCAGCCGGCCGCAGCTATCCGGAACGCCGGTGTCATCCCGCAGCCGCGTGTGCAGCGATACCGCCGACCGTCGGCCGGCCTGGATGCGCCGACCGGGCGGCGTTGGCTCCATGGGCCGAAACATGCGAGCACCAGGACCAGATAAGGACTATTTCAATTCCTGGGCGAGCAAACATTTACCAGGGCTTAACATTGAGTCACTCCCATCCATGTCAGTGATGGGCTCAGAAACGGCATCCTTTGGTTTTGCGCCTGGGTCTGGTGGCATCGCCGAGAGCCCGTTCGAGGACGGCCGCGACACCACGTCGGCGTCCCGACAGGGCAGTGGCCTGGACAGAGCGGCTGCTGCGGTCGAAAGCTGGCTGCGCGGCGCATTAGCCAAGCGTCCAAGCACGCCCTTAGTTGGGAGCCTGGCAAAATCGACAGGATTGCCTGCAGGACTTGAGGACGGCGACCTGATCGAGCTGGCGGACACGGGGAGCGATGACGGCAGCTCCTTGATGCACGACACTTCAGCCTCCCCGCTGGCCTCTTTGTCTCTGGGGCCGAGTGCCAGGGCTGACGGCGACGAGTCAGTGCGAGGGAGGGCGACGATGACGGCAGGGGGCATGAGGAGTCGCCAAAAGGTTGCTTGACCGGTGTTTGACACCGACGAGAGCTCGAACCGGCCTTTGCCGAACATGTCATGAAGCGTTTGTCATGTAGGGACTCGCCCAAATATCGATTTCTGACGTGGACACTTGTTCACGCTCTGTTGTGGGGCTTTGCGTGAATCTTATAGGCGGGGCGCTTCTTGAGAGTCTTATTCCTTTGCTTCTCTTTGATCATTGCTTTTTGGATGAGGGCGTTGATAGCAAGACATCTTATGCAGCAGCTCCCCATTGCTGCTCCTTGCGAGGCGTTGGAGGCATCTGCGTGTATATATGAGTCGCCAGCAGAACCTTTTGGGCTTCAGCAGCTGTCGCGCCGTTGCAAACTGTGACCAAGGCAGACTTTGGGATCGTATGCGAGTCATTTCAAATGGTACATGCGCGTTGAAAGATGTCCTGCAACAGGGCATGCTACAATTTGAGGCTCGTGGGTGTCTTCCCACGCTGTCTGTCGATGCTCGCGCGATGTTGTTGATGGGACGAGTACGGGTCCACGGCGCCTAGGCGCTAGAACCAAGTGCCCATCCCAGGATTCGTTCCCCCCCGCGTGGCAGCAGCACGGAAGGCTGAACTTATTAGTGGACCCTGCAGGCGACACTGGCACGGGATTTACTACCGTACCAGCCTATCTATCTCACCTTAAGTTTCAACTGACCGTAAAGGTAAGGTACGTTTTCACCCAAGGCACCCTTACCTTAGCGGCTTCCTCTTCCCATGCCCGTCGTCCTCTATCGTCACGGCCATCGCGCATCTTCGGGCAGTCGTATCAGTCAACGCGCGAGAGCAAGACGTCCAGCGCAAAGCTCAGATTACCGCGCCAAATGCCCATCTGCATCGAGTGCCGCCATCCCGTCAGGACGTTGTGGACGCAGTACTCGGGAGCCGGCGACAAGTCAAGCGGCCACAACATCCGCCTGACCGTTTGCCGCAAATGCGGTCGCTTCTGCGACAAGTACGTCGAGCATGACTTTGTCGTGCTCTTCATTGACCTGGTTTTGATCAAGCCCCAGGTGCGTGTAACTCTCGACTGGGGAAGGGGTATCAGGGAGAGCTGGCAGACGTGGACTGACGCGCCAGATGGTATTATCTCGTCCAGGTCTACCGCCACCTGTTGCATAACACTCTGATGCGCGATGGCGATCGCTTCGATGTGAGTGCAACGCAGACATGGTCCGAGGCCGCTGTCCTCGAGCTCCGCCGCCGTCTCCCTAGCCACCGCTTGCTCGCGGATACACCACGGCTGACAAGATGAATATGTGCTAATCAAGGGGTGCTGCGCGATAGCCTTCGATCATCCGCCTCGGCGTGCTGCTGCTGCTCTTTGACGTGTATCTGACCTGGGCACGCATTGAGAAGCAGACATTGCCGGCCTCGATGCCGGGCGAAAGCAACTTGGGCAGGCTAGCGCAGCAGCCCATCGTACTGCAATACCTCTTCTTTCGTTCGTCCACACCCGTTCCGGCTTCCATCCCTGGATGCCGCAATACGTTTTCAGCAGCACTCACGCCCAGGCAGTAATCTTATGCGCCCTTTCGACACTGGCGTTCCACCTTAGCATCCGCTTCCTCACGTCGTCGCACTTATCCCCGCTCAACGCATTGGGCATCATGCCCCGACACGCGCGCCCCAACTCCGTCTCGACGGCTTTGCTTGTGTCTTCGTCGACGAAGCTCTTCCCCATCCTTATGGTTATATGGGAGTACGACGTTCCGGCCGCCGCCCGTTCCCTGGGCTGGGCGGTCGTCGCAAACAACGTCGAAGCCCTGCGCATCCTACTCGACTGCAAATACTACACGGCTTGCATCCTTGCCATAGCCGGTGCAGCGTCGCGTTGGGCCGTGGGACGTTTAGCGCTGACTGCTGCCGGCCTTGGCGACGTAGACTCCATTGGCGAGAGCAGTGTGGCCGCTGACGGCAAGGCTCTGTGGGCGCTTTTGATGTACGCCAAAGAATGGGCCGGCCGAATAGCTGTAGGCTAGGGGGCACCATTGCGGCGCCAATAAGAATGACTTGGCTCAGGTTCACATGCAGCCGTTCGGGGTGGAGGACGAGATTGAATGACTCTACATGTACAGTGTCCGATGTCATCGTAAGCAGTCGAGGGCTGGCTGAGCCGATCTCTTGACCGTCTTCTAAAGTACTCGCACGCCGACAGCCCACGGCTAGTTCCTCCTCTTCCACAAGCCCGGCTGAGTTTTGCTTCCCATGACGATGCCTTTATTATCCCGCGCATTGCGCTTCGATGATGCCACAGTTCCAAGATATCGCTAATCCGCAAAGTAATGTAAAAAGGGTTGTACAACCGCGAGTGAGGGTGTCGTCAGGTTCCACTCCGGCGATCCCCTTGTACGCGCGCACCATTCTAGTGCTCCAGGAATTTCTCTCGCAAGTCGCTTCGTTTCGGCACAATCAGGGGGTTCAACTGCGCCAGGAAAGTAATGGCCCACATAAGGAAGCAGCTCACGATGGAGAGGATCAGTGACGATCGCCACAAGCTATAAGCCGCAATCGGTCAGTTGAAGATCGTAGATGCGGGGAACAGAGGTAGGATGGGAATAACAAACACTTGATTCTGGCCTTTAGGTGCTAGAAACCAGGATGCAATGCAGAGCACGATGATGACGGCGAGGCCGACGAAGATAGAGTACCTAGCGACAGGTGCATGCGTTAGCTGCTGCTGTTCTCGTTGGCAGTGACAGTTCGGGACAGAGGTATCTGGACGTCTCGAGGGGAGTCTGTACCCTTGTGCCATGGCAAATGTGATCGTCCAGCGACACTCTCGGGAAATTATCGACGGTGCTGGAGGCGTAACGGAAAGTCTTGGGCGAGGCTAAGCGGCAGGTCGTCGTTGTAGGAAGTCAGATGAGCAGGCGGCGGGCAAGCAACGCGGCAAGCCTCCATCATGCTTAGTCATTGTCTTTCGCAACCATGCAACAGCATTTCGCCCTTCAACTCAATCTTCTTCGTGATACGGGGCTATCAGCGTCTTCTCCCAAGCTTCCGTTCATTCAAACGAGTCTCTATTAATGCAGTTTCTCTGAGCAGGCTAACAAAGCTTCATATTCCTCTGCCTTAAGCGTCGTTCTCAAACTTGAGCCCGGCCTCGCGTCTGACAGCCCCGTAGATGCCAGCAATGTCGCCAGACTCGCCGCAATGTTCCTTGACCATGGCAAAGTGGGCATCCGCGACTTCCAGCAACGGCATGCTCGCGCCAGCCGCCGTTGCGATGTTCTTGGCGTGGCGGACGTCTTTGCGAGCCAAGTCCACGGCGAAGAGCGGCTCGTGGCGCTTGTGATAGTCCCCGGTGAGCATGCGCGTCGAGTAGGCAGCGTACGGGCCAGGGAACAGGGCCTCGACGAACTGATGGACGACATGCGTCCCGAGACCCGATTTCTCGGCGACGACGTGGGCCTCGGCGACCTGCTCTACCATGTTGAAGACAAAGGTGTTGCCCAGGACCTTGAGCATCGATGCCTTACCATACGGCTGGTCGGCGAGGTCGATCTCGGCGCGCGCCATAACACCCTTAAACCATCTCCTGGCCCGGTTGACGCTAGGCTTGGGACCCGCGAGCACGCTGATGAGCTGCCCGGCGTCTGCGGCCGCAGGTGCCCCGAAGACGGGTGCGGCTACGAACTCGGCGCCGTTGGCGAGCACGTCCCTTGCAATGGCCTCAGTGGACTCGGGGTGAATGGTGGAGCAGTCGACGAATAGTTTCCCTTGGACGTCCTCGTTGAGCATGGCCTCAAAGAGCTCACGCACGGCCTCATCGTTGGCAACGCAGGTGAAGATGACGTCTGCCCTGGGCACCGCCGCCGTGAGCGAGTCGACGGCCTCGACCTTGCCGGCGGGCAGCTTGCTGCTCAGGTCCTCGGCCCTCTTAGCAGACCTGTTGTAGATGAGGAGCGGCGAGTCAAGCTGGCCCTTTTCCACAATGTTCTTACACATGCCCTGCCAGACCGTTGGTCAGACGTGGCACGGTCGTCGCTCGAGGAGTGGCGTGCTCAGAGACTTACCCTTCCCATGTTGCCGAGGCCGACCCAGAGCAGCGTAGGAGCCATGATGATCAGCAGCGGCACAGATGTGAGTAGAGAGGACGTCAAGCAAGCCGCAAATCGGAGCTCCTGGGCTTGCCGCATTCACAGAGTTCCGTGATCAATAGCAAATTAACGCAGCCCACCGCAATGCAACGTTTGTACCCGGTTCGGATCTTTGCAATGCGTGCCTGGCCGGAGAATCTTGCTTGGTAGCGGATGATCTCGGAGGCAATCCGTAAGGCAGGGAGGGTAGTCAATCTATGACGAATCGCGCTGTGCCGCCTGTGCCGTGGGCCACCATAGCCACTACGAAACGGCAATGGCGGAATCATACGCGCCGCCAGCGACTCGAGGCTTCCATTGTTGGAGCGCTTCAATTGCCCAGACGTTTTGACGTTGCCATTCAAGGTAGAGATTCTCATATCTGGTCCCCAAAGCAAAGCACTTTTTGAACCCATACCCTTGATCGGTCGCTGCTATGTATTCACCTTATCGATACCCCAGATTTCGGCAATGGAGGCTTCTGGGAAAAGTAGCAAATCGGGTTTGCGGCACAGCCGTTTATCCTGCAAAGCGACGAATACCGAGCAAGACGCGAATACGAAAGACTACGGTCAGGACAGTCAAGAGCAAGGCTACGGCGTGGAGCGGAGACCGGCTCGCAATGTCACCGAGCGCATCCGTCCATGGCCAGTCATGCTCGGGTGGCTCTGTCGCAACACAAGAAGCACACGGCAGACCCTTCCTCAGGTACTCATTATGCGTCTCTCATATAGCACAGAGCCTTCCCAGAGCTCGCGCAACGCGGCGCGGCGCCGGGAACGGGATGTCAATGCAGGTGCTTCTCTTGGCTGCCTCCGAAGCTGCCCAACTGTCCATGCGTCAAGACAAGTTGTCGAATGATGGTTACCAGCTCCGTTGTGCAAATGAGAGGGGACGCCAGCTTCAGGCACGTGGACAAAGTGAAGGGAAGTCACTGGGAAGGGCTAGGATCTGATGCGCCCACGAGATGGGCCTCTTATCAACCAGTGGTTGCAATGAGGTACCTACGTTGTAGTCGGGCAGTCTACCAATTCCCAGTGGGCGGGCCGACAGCGGCAGTTAGTGCCGCAGCTGCCGCGGGGCGGCCATCACGATACAAAAAAAAGCTCCCGTCGTCGGGCAATTTGACTCACTTACACCACACACACGAGGGTTTCACAAAACAAGGTACCGGTGTTCCCTCCAATGCCTCTATAGGGGGATTGTGCAGCCCTGCTCGCGTCGCCCTCGGACAACAAAATGCTCTGCTAGAAACGACGCCCATCTCCAGTCAGTGTCGGCCGCATTGGTATTGAGCCAGCCTGGCTGGAGTCATCCGTCACAACCCCGGCTGCATCACCACCATCACCACCACCCGATACTGTGCACCATGGCTCGGGCGTCTCTCGGGGCCAAGGCATCCAGATGCCGCCATGACCTATCCGTCACCACCAACATCAGGCTCCTGGGCAGTTCGCCTCTGGCGCGTCCCTGTCTTCGGGCCCAGTCCGTCTCAACCAAGCAACTCGGTTCACCAACAGCGACTGCTCCGATAGCGATGGCAGGTGCTGCTCGTCGTCACATGTCGACTCCTTCGGCGACTCGCGCAAGGAATCTTGCTCTGGATAGAGTCCGTCCCTCGTGCCACTGACACCATTGACGACGGTCCTGTTTTACTGAACATGCCACAGGATGTTCTTGTGTCCGTGCTCGAGGCTTCGGCCACGAGGCGGGATGCAAAGGGTTATCTGCAAAAGTATGCTTCCAAGAAGCCCACGCCCAGGCCCAGGCCGACGACCGACGCCCCCCTGTTCGTCCAGGACGTTCGGCAGGACGAAAGTCAGCAGCCTGTTTCGGAGGAACCAATCAACGTAGCCATCGTGAAGCTACGCATGCCCCAGCAGCTTTCCCAGGACCTTTTCGATGGTATCGCCAAAACTCTTTCCCAGCTCCGCATCCTTGGCCTGCTGGCCGTCGTCGTCATCGACACTGGCATGGATGGGAACCGCCAGACCTGTGAGCACGAAGCGCTGCGCCTGTGTGAGGCCGTCGACTCGTCATTTGGTCATCCAGTCGCCAAATTCGCCGGCAATTTATTTATCAAACGGCCGCCAAATGACTCTGCCGTGTTATCCCCCATCTTCTCAAACGAGATGCGTGTTGACGATTGCGGCCTATTGAACCGTGCCCTGCAGCATGGGATGATAATTGTGGCGCCGTCCTTGGCTCGTCGGGACGATATTTCGTCCCCTCAGCCCGCCGATTCCCACGAGACCGTCCTCGCGCTGACGAAATATCTCACGGGCATGCAATTTGAAGCGCCCAACGTCGGCAGTGTTTCCTACGACGGAGGTGAGACACGGCCTAGGAGGCTCGCCTCCGTGGAGAGGGTTATCCTTCTCGATCCGTTGGGCGGGATCCCGATGTCGGGTCAGCCCAACGTCCCTCACAGATTCATCAACCTCGAGCAGGAGTATGGCTCGCTCATAAAGCACCTAATGGCCCCCCAAGGCTCTGCCATCTCCGAGACCGGGCAAATGCAGTTGCCAGGGCCGACTCATGCTGCCAATCTACGCCTTGCCAAAGACGCCCTATCTCTATTACCGCCTGCATCATCGGCCCTCATCACCACGCCACTCGCTGCTGCGAACACGAAGTCGAATTCCCTTCCAACCCCATCAGAGACGGCACTGGACCATTCCCCATTCGGCTTTGACCAAATGGTTGCAACTAGAAAGCAGCGAAATCCCCTGTTGCACAATCTCCTTACCGACAAGCCCGTGTTTTCGCCGTCTTTGCCGCTCCAGAGGGTCCAGGAGGGGACGCATGGATCTCTTCAGACGGCAGACTCCAGTGCCGCAACTCTCGTCAAGCGTGGCATGCCGGTCACAATATACCCCGATCCAGGAGTCAGCCCCTGGCGCCCCCCAAAGACAGGATCCCCTCGCCTCCGGCTGACGGATACCTGCATTGACTTGCCTCGGTTGGTGTACTTGATTGAGGATTCCTTCGACCGCAAAATCGACGTGAAGGATTACCTAGACAGGGTCAAAGACAACCTTGCAGGCATCATCATTGCTGGAGAGTATGAGGGGGCCGCCATTTTGACATGGGAAAGACCTGGCGAAGACAATGCTTGTGGGCGGCTCGTGCCGTATCTGGACAAGTTTGCTGTTCTGAAGAGTCGCCAGGGGAGTGCCGGTGTGGCCGACATTGTGTTCAATGCAATGGTTCAAGACTGTTTTCCGGATGGGGTATGCTGGAGGAGTCGCAAGGACAACCCCGTCAACAAATGGTATTTCGAGCGGTCAACGGGGACCAGCAAGCTGTCCGATTCTAATTGGACCATGTTTTGGACCACGCTTGGGCTGGGCAGCAAGCATCCTACGCTCGAGGATTACGAGGTGGTGTGTCGAAGCGTACAGCCCTCGTGGGCAGACAAAACTCATATTGTGGACTGAGAGACAGTGCCGGTGGTCTGAGGACGACGGAGAGCTTTTCAGAGACTCAATCAACTGCAGGTCCTTTTGTACTTTATCAATCACGTCGTGGCCCAGTCGACCTGGAGAAGCAGTATACCCATTTCCCTATCACTGGGAAGCATGAAACGATGAACTGACACGCGTACGTGTCGGCTTGTGCGCAAGTCAAGCGGGCACGCCCGAGGAGGGATTGCACGTGTCTTTTGCGGGGGTGAGCACGATGGCCGTAAGGTGCCTCCTCAGTTCTTACAGCTTATTAAATGGCGGCGACCAACCGGCAAGCAATGGAATCTTGACAAGCTACTGGACTGGACTTATCTTACTTACCCAGGTAAAGAGGTATAACATTTACTCGTACGGTACGCAGTACCGTATCTACTCGTACCTTATAATTTAGGGGTGGGCTCCTGAGGCTAAAAACGGCCTGCAGCGAACAAGAAGAAAGAGGCTGTTGCGCCACGACCACACCCCTCCCCGTCCCAGGCTTGTACGGAGGTACACGGCGCTCTAAGTGTACCCGCGCAGCTGGACGAGTACAGGGTTAGCAAAAGCACGTGTGGAGCTCGAAGCCAGGTACCGACTGAATTTCACTCATGACATTGGTTCCCGTCCTGTTCCGTTGCGCCCCCGACCACTTTACTGCCGTCAGTGCTGCTGTACATAGGCACTCCGTAGGTAGAGAAGCTACTAATAAGGTACCGCCCATCTGCGCGCCACGCTGCACCCTTCCACCTCCCTCGTCGCATGTCCCTCATCCTCCTCCTCCACCATCACCGACATCGTCACCGCCATCAGTCACGCACAAGCACACCATCTCGGAGCCTCTTCTGCCGCTGACCCGGACACCAATCGCACCTGTCAAGATGGACAACTTCAAAAGCTTTGGCAAAAACCTCTCGTGAGTCCCCGCGCCGGGCTTGCTGGCTGGCGTTACCTGCGTTGCTGCTCGTGGTCCGGACCCGAAAGAGCTGACACAAGCTTTGCGAGAACAGCGACTTCGGCGCGCAGATCACGCCGTTTGCTTCACGCACCTTGCAGTTTACAAAGGAGCAGTTCGGCCAGGTCGATGACAAGGTAATACGAGGCCCTCTTTGGAGCTATCCTTCACTCGCGCGGCCGCCCAGCTGACCCTTGCTCGCAACCAGACTCAGCTGCCTCCAGACTACATCGACCTCGAGAAGAAGGTGGATGCCCTGAAGCAGGCCCACCAGAAGATGCTTGCCGTAACGTGAGTCTAGCCTGTTTGCCCCCTCCCTCCCCCTTCCCTTTATCTAGTCTCCTCCGCAAACTGACCACTGGGCCCTGAGACAGCTCGCAATACTCCAACGAGGCCTATGACTATCCTCCTAATATCAAGGAGACCTTCCAGGATCTCGGCCGCACCGTCAGCGAGAAAGTCAGCCTCCTCTCCTCCGCGACTTCTACGGCCGAAGCCCAGGCAGCCCTGGTTGCCCCTCCTTCGGCGAAGCCTCAGCCCAAGACATTTAGCCATGCCACCGCCCGCGCCAGCTTGTCCAGCAGCCAGCTTCTGCATCAGAACCACACCGGAGCCGGCGAGGACCCTCTGGCCACCGCTCTTGAGAAATACGCCTTGTCGATGGAGAGGGTTGGCGAAGCTCGCCTTGCCCAAGACTCACAGATTCAGAGTCGCTTCCTTGCCGGCTGGAACACAACCCTCAACACTAATTTGACGTTCGCTACGCGCGCTAGGAAGAATGTCGAGAAGTCGAGGCTGTCCCTCGATGCCGTCAAAGCTCATGCCAAAGGAACTACCTTCAAGCTCGGGGGCCAGGGTTCCCGTACCGAGCAGCATGACGAGCAGGAACTCAGCCCCGAGGCGCAGGAGGAAATCGAAAAGGCAGAGGACGAGTTTGTTACCCAGACTGAGGAGGCTGTTGGTGTCATGAAAAATGTGAGCTTCCCGCCACGTTCTGCTACCGTGGGGATATGGACTGATGGCTAACATTTGCCAGGTCTTGGACTCCCCGGAGCCTCTTCGAAACCTGTCTGAGCTCATCGCCGCCCAAATCGAATATCATAAGAAGGCTTATGAGATTCTAAGCGAGCTCGCACCTGTCATTGACGGCTTGCAGACGGAACAGGAGGTAGGCCGTGCCTCTGGCTTCTCTATGCCGTGACCGCGGCTGACGTTTGCAACCGCAGGCTAGCTACCGAAAGAGCCGAGAGGAGGCTGCATAGGCAATCTACCCGAGCCCATTCTCACATAGTCCATGCCATTGCTTCCTTCCGGCGTATTGGATCTAGATCAGCTCATCGGCCTTCTTCCAGCGCAGGGACGGGCGTGAAGGCGCCTTTTCGACTGCACCGAGCGGAATATATGTCTGAGCCATGTTCGCACCAGCTTCTTATTGTCGCCCATGGTGGACTTTTTTAATTGTTCATATGTTGGCACGGGTCGACTTCGTTTCGTCGTCTCAGGAGGCGAACAGATTCAGACGCTTGAAATCGACCCTGAGGTTGATTGCGACGATGGATACGCAGCGCGAAAGCTGGAGGCCCATTTGATGTCCTACTTAGAAACGTCTCACATTTCTACGGGCAGCTATAACTCGACCCTCTGGCTGGGGTTCGAGCAATAAAATTCTCATTTCATTCAACTTATTATATTTTGTATTTTCAATACCCGGGAGACTGCTCTGTTTCGTTCCATGAATAAGTCTCGAAACGGTAGCAGCGGTGTAGTGTGAATGGTCACGTGCTAAATCACGTGACGCTATTGTTAACCCGCTGGCTTGATTGGACTTCGAGGAACAAGCAATAGCCTCTAGCTAGGATTTGGATTCAGAAACCCACGATCCCCAAACAACGTCCCCGAACGAACCCATTGGACTCGCCAGCATGCGGCCAACGCATCGATTGCTCGCGCGCTACCTCGAAGCGGGCACTCCCACCGGCCTGGCTGGCCTGTGGACGCATGGCACGCCCCGATCGACACTGCTCTACCTATACGGCAGCACTCTCAACAAGCTGCAATCGGTCCCCGAGACGTCGCTCTATCGCCAATCAGTCGAAGCAGTCACGAAGCACCGCATGAGCCTTGTCGAGCAGGTGGTGCCTCCCGGATACAACGAATGGGCTGCAAAGGCGAGAGAGCTGGTCAGCAAGAACTCGGAGCAGTTCCGCGTCGCCAGCGGCCGCGTCGACGGCAGCGAGGCCAGGACAGTCAAACTCGGCGATCGCATATTTGTGGTCGGCGCCAGGCACGATGAGGGCGACATCCGATCCGAAGAATGGGATGGCGAAGAGGACGAAGGCGGCGAGCTGGAGGGCATCCGGACCCCTACGGAGAGGCAAGACCAGGTGATCTGGGCCGAGCGGAAGCCTTTGGAGGACCACGAGAAGGTCGAGTGGGAGGATGAGCCGCAAATGACGGCTGAACAGTACGGTTTTGTCTGCTTCCGGGAAGATGCTGCGGGCACTGTTGGGACTAACGTTTCTAACTAGGATCTACGAGCTGGAGCAAAAGCTCAGCGCCGGTCTGATCGAGGAGGTCATCCAAGTTGCCGAGAGCGAGCTGCAGCTGGTCGAGACGATGGAGAAGGCTAAGGTGTAAGTCTAACCAAATTCCTCCAACAGCTTACTTGTTTTTGCCGCTGACGCCACCGCTAGCTGGGAGGACCTCGAGGAAAAGCCCGTCGAAGGGCAATGGGAGTACTTTGAACGAAAGGCCATGTAAGCAGGATGAGATGGTTGTCTAGTCGCTTGTAAAGTAGAGAAGCTTGCTGTACATTCTTGGTTGAATTCTGATGGAGTTCGATCTACCCACGCCTTTCTCTCCTTCTCTCCCTCTCTGTCTCTCCGCCACTTCGCTTTTCTTCGCTCGGTCTCTCTCTTTCCTCTCTCGCCACTATCTTGACAGTCTGAGCGCACTGCGATGAACGAGTTGTCAGTTCACTTGCATGCCGTGGCTGTACGTATGAAACGGCTGGAATTGTTCCTTGCGGCCTTGTCTATGCACTGGACGCCGCGACGTGATGCTGCAGAGCTTCTCCGCTGCGCGACCGCACAACTTGTGACAGTTGTCGAGTACTGTGGTTTGAATAGTGCTCTTGATCTGGCAGAGTTTGGGGTTATGTTTGCTTCTTGCGTTCGAGGTTGTTCTGAAGCTTGTTACGCGCCGTACGCTTCCCCCACATGTTCCCCCCCCCCCAGCGATGGAGCGCCCTACCTGCACAGAGTAAGGTATCCCAACTTTGCGCCGCCGGGCGCCTTGCCAAGGGTCTTTTACCAGATTGCAGGTAGCAAACTGTCACAAGGGAGAAGTCTTGCGGATATTTGAACCTGTCGGTACAGCGCTCGCGTTACCTTTGCGCTGGTAGCTATCTCGAATTTGGTACAGCAGGTTGTATGTTAGAACATTAGCAATCCCGCAGAAACCGCGCGTGTCGTCTGGAGCTACAGTAGTATTACAGGCATCCATCTGGCTCCTACGACGCTGCTGGAAATGAAAAATCCAACATCAATAGTCCATTTCGTCCTCTCGCCACTCTAACCAGCCCGAAACTTGAGTGGGTGGCCATGTGTGTGCTCCCACTACGGAGTAGGCCACGCCGAGTATGCAATTGCTGGGGTGGCGGCTCCAAGATTGTTTTTTCGCACTAACGGCCCAGTGGTTGTTGACATCAACAGGGCTCTTACACGTCGTCAATAATGAACAACGTCGTCGTGGCCATCGAATTATTGCGCAAAACTCCCATTCAATTCTTCCTCCATACTTGGAGGTCGCATATTTGAGTTTCGCTTCGCGATGCTGCTTCCATGAGTATGTTGGCTCTCTTGCCCATGAGTGAGTGCAGCAAACATCTTTCATCCACAAAATATGGCCAACTTGGATCCCGAGACACGGTCACGGCGCAAGACGAGCAAGCGTAAGAGAGCACCGTCAGAAGCTCGGGGAAGCTTGCGGTCGTCACCCTCAGACGGCGCCGTTATCAACCCGTTCAGCCGTTCCCCTGGCGAGCGCCTTCAACTGTTCGTCACAGGGCTCTCAGATACGGATGAGGACCCCACACGCGGGATCAAGGACTCCCCCCACCGAGGACTCGAGCACGGTATCGCAGGCAGCGCTCAAGAGTCAGAGCCTGAGGATGATGGCGAGACCCAGTGGTCAGACGTGGAGGACGGAAGCGCAAGTGCAAGGCCATCGCTCGCAAAGCCTAGCAAGCGGCGGGCACCAGCAGTTGATCGCGAAGGCCACCTAGACGTCTTGCTACGCTCGATACACCAATTTCTCGATCAAGGGGAAGTCGCCAAGGCAGCGCGAGCCTATGGGCTCATCCTTCAACTCCGACCCGGGAGCAGACCCGTCGACCTTCGCCAGCACAATCTCTGGGCCATAGGCGCAGAAATCCTGATGCGAGAAGGCGAAAAGCCATCGTGGGGGCCGCAGCCGCAGCCGCAGCAACAGCAACACAGCGAAGCTAGCCGTACGGCGAGCGAAGAGGGGTGGCCAGCGTATACGGGCATTCGCATGCCGGCAAGATGGGGCTCAGCGGCCAACATGAACAAGGTCAGGGCCTATTTTGAAAAGCTGATCCAGAAGCACCCCTACGACCACAAATTCACGCGCAGCGTATCGGCCTTGGACTTTCAGCTTGCGCTGCTCGGCTGTGAGATTTACAACGTCCATGCCGAGCACACGGCAGCGCTCGCGCGTGCCGACGAGGACGCCGACACCTGGCATGGCCACCGCCTGGGGGACGATGTGGAGTCGCCCGTCGAAGCCTATAGCGACGACTTTCACGGACGGGGAGCCGACGAGCTCCAGACAAGACAGAAGGCCCATAAAGACCGGCTTCGCGCACAGGCCCGTACTGCCATGCGTGATATAATCATCAAGATGGACTCCTTGATGCAGCAGCTGCCCTACTACAAGAACAATCACTTCCTGCGGCTGCGTGCGACAGCCTCACTCTACATGGCAGACCTTTTTGTGTCCGCATCCCAAACATCATCGCCGCTGCGCTACGACGCAGATAATAAGGGACGGCTTGAGCGGCAGGCAGCCATTGATGCGCTGCAGAGACTCGTGGAAAATGGTGGAGAGCTGGATAGCGTCGCCCAGGCAATTCTAGACGGCCAAGCCGAAAAGGAAGAAGGAGAGTTTTCATCGCCCCTATATTCTTCACTTCCGATCAGGGGAACATAGGGCATGGCGTGGCAAGGATGTATGCTATCTCATTTGTCCATGGGGCTACTGTCGACCATGAGATGGCACTTACAACCCAGGGGTAACACTTGAAATCTGGTGAGCGTTTGTGGGACCCCGCTTGGCCCAGCGCTGCAATACCAAGGTCGTGTTCGAGCTTCCCACCACGACACACCACTCGCCGCCGGGACTCCACGCTGCCTGCCGTCCGACGAAATTGGCCGATGAAGACTCTGTCTTATGTGCCCGTAGTGGTTCCTGAGGGTCTTCCATGCTATACCTGGCTGCCCACGACTCCAGCGTTTCGAGGCTAAAGCCAGTGCCCTCTGTCTGGGCAGACTGGGCAGACTGGACGGACTGCCCTGATGCCTCACTGCCCAGCGTACGAACTCTACCCATTGCATCGGCTCTCTGCCGAGGAATCATCGGCTTCAGCCAACTAGGGGGTTGTGGCTTGCTTTTGTTGCGGCGGGGGTCGCGCCACGCGGCCATGAAGTCGCGGTATACAGTCAGTCTTTTCAAATCCCAGAAGAAGATATTTCCGGCCGCATTGCAAAATGCGAGTACGGGATTTTGGTTCGGAACATGATGAAGTTTGAACCTCATGAAGAACTGGGGACCGCAATTTGGGGTGTGAAATTCGATCAGACGGGTGAACTGCGTTGGACATGCGGGAGACGTCACTGGAACGAAGGCAGATCGTGTAAGCCTACCGGGGTCTTCGTTGCTGGTAGGAACCACATTCTGTGGTGTAGGAGCTGCGCTTTGCGGCGGCGGAGGGTCGATTGACGAGAAGCCCTCGATCATCCATAGCACGATGACGTTGTCATGACAAGCTCTGGACAGAATCTGATCCCCATAAAAGGCCACGCTGTAAATTAATTAGCAACTAGGTACCAACGCAGCTGTTCGCGAAGTCCGTTGCTGTATCATACCAATCGACAATGCCACTGTGCACTGCTGAGGTAGAGAAGTGAGGGTAGTGCACTTGAAGTGGCGTCGTGACGGGTTCAGTTGGGAGGTCTGGCACGGTCCACTATGTGCAGAAAGCGGCAGTATGAGTATCGGAACAACGGTATGACGAATGGTCATGGACACTCACGAGGTTGATGACTTGGTCATGCCCTGCAGAGAGAATATATCGTCCAGTATCGTGGAACGCCTGGGGAAACATGGTGAGCATGCGCCACAGCTAATCGTGGGAGAACTGACGTAAAGACAAAGGGCCATACCAGACTGAGGAGATTCCAAGAATGCCCTTCGCCTGCCAGAATGCACAGACACGGCTGATCCCGGTGTATCGGATCGATGCTCCATATCCGCACGCTTGTGTCATCCGAGGCTGACGCAACGATGGATGAGTTCACGGGTGATGTCGCCAGATCATTAACGTCCTTGGTGGCAAGTCAGCGGCAGTCATCAATGAGAGAACGAGAGGCAGAAGCAGACTCACACCCCCATGACCGAGGAAGCACTGTGGCGAGAATGTAAGTAACGCAAAAGGTCAATGCAAACCTCGGCTGTGCGACGTACCTCGACCAAACTGCCATTGGAGACGTCGTATATCTTGACCTTCGCATCGACGCCGCCGACGCAGAGGTAAGGGGATCCGGTGAGGGGATCCTTGGTCCATGTGCAACAGCAGCCAGAGGCCTCATACTGCAAGATTGGGCCGGTTGTTAGAGTGAGGCGTGGGGAATATAGACAGGTGGGATGGGAGGGCTTGAACAAACATCGTCGTCTCTTATGACGTTGATAACGTCACAGGGATTGGCATCTCCAGAGTGTTGAGAGAGTCTGCAGATGACGATCTAATTTGAGAGATTAAATGGGACTGCTCTATTGCTTGGGTCTAGTGGTCGGCGCAGTGAGTGTGACTGACATGCTTTTTGCTGATGGCAGCGAAGACGGGATCACAATCCAGGGGCTGAAATGGGCAAAACTTGACGTCGAAGAATTCTACCAAGGCGCGAGTTAACAGAATTGGCGATGAAAGGTTGAGAAGACCAACGTAAGAAGCAGGATGTGCGCGGAAGAGACGCGCAATGAAATCACGTACCCGCTACGTTGTCGTCGTATTCGAGGAACCGAGTATCGTTCTGCAATGGCAGTCAGCGCGCCGTCAATAGGCGAGCGGATTCGCAAGTTTACCTCGAAGCCAAACGAGACGCGCAGCCTCGGCAGGTCGAAAGGGTTGTCCGCAGCCGCGGCCATGGCAGATGGGGAACACAGCGTTGGGTGCTCGCTGAGACGCGTTAGGCAATGTTGCAGTGGCTCAGCTAAAGGTTGTTCGATTCGAGTGGTCTGGAACGAAACACAACGAGGCTGAAGAGAGGCGGGCAAGCCGTGCCACTGCGCATGAAGGTTTGGAGAGGGTTGAGTCAAATTTGTAGAGGTTGTCTGCCGTGCTTTGCGGATGCTTCTCTATCATCGAACCGGGGGAGGGGGTTCTCATGGACGGACAGTCCAACAAATGGCCAGTCAGACAGACGATGTGTGCCAACTGCCTTGTTCCCGAGGCTGACAAGTCAATCCGAGAGCGACATGAAGGAAGAGCAAAGATTTTTTTTTTTTTTGGAGCGGACAGATCGTTCCAAATTGTGAAGGAGGTTGACCAACCATTCGTTGTTGCGTAGAGCTCACTTGCAATTGTGTCTGTTGGAGGCTCAGCTTGTAAGTCGAGCCCGCTGAGAATGAACTTTGGAAGACGCCAGGGAGCTCGTCGACTGCCACATGATTGGCTGCAGGGCTCCTGAACAGCGTGGGCGGGGCAGGTACGAATAGCCCGTACCTGCAAGCCCCCATTGCGCGTCAGGGCACTCACTGTGCAAGGTACTTGGATACTTGGTGCCTGGGTCGAGTCTGGCAGTCGTGGCAGTTGGCTGGTTCGGACAGTTCAACCCACGTCAGCTCCTTTTGTTCCAACCATCACCACCAGCTTCAGGCGCCTCACCCTTCACAGCGCAGAGCTTTGAAAACTGGTCGCTCGGAGCCCCGTCCAAGGCACATTCGAAGAACTACGTACGCCCAGAAGCACCTGCGCCTGTCACCGCGTGGGAGACCTTCCGCATCCCGACCCCCTTGGAGCTACCTACACAACCACTGCGCCGCGATGTCTTCGTCCAGCGCAAGGGGCAACTACAGCCACCCGACCCTCGAGGACGACGATCTCATCGACCCCGATGATGGTAGGTCAAACCATACTGCTGACGCCGCCGCTGCCGCCCAGGAGTAGCCTCACCCCTGGCCTTGCTTGCCTCACTCCCGGGAACTCTGGCTGATTAGTATTCCATCTGTTAGCTGATCTCAACGACTTCGACGATCCTCTCGGGACGCAATCGGTGCGCCAGCCTCTGGCGGGGAATATTGGCTCTAGTACATCTTCGCGCCCTCTCAATGAGAGCTACCTTACCTCGACGATTCCTGGCGAGGACCGGAGCGCGCCGCAGAACACCATCGATGAGACGGTCTGGGAGACGCTGCGCCGCGACCTGCTGGCGGTTTGGGCCAAGCTGAAGGAGGTACTCTACCCGCGATACCTGCTGGGTGGAACAATGTTTGATTCCGAGGGCGGTTTCCGCGGCGCTTACTCCAACATCCGTGGTGCTGGCATATCCGGAACGAGAGAAGAGCTCACGGGTCTTGCCAGCCGCGTCATGGACGCCGAGGCTCTGCTGCAGAGCAACATGAGCCCCGGCCTGCGGGACTGGGACCTCTGGGGGCCTCTGATCTTCTGCTTGCTTCTGAGCCTGCTCCTCAGCTTCACTGCCCGTGCCGACCAAAAGGACGCCGTCTTCAGCGGCGTCTTCGCCATGATTTGGCTCGGCGAAGCTGTCGTGACGCTGCAAATCAAACTCCTGGGCGGTAACATGTACGTCACGACGCCTCCACAGCTCCTTTTGTCGTCGTGCCCTCCGTTACTGATCTTTGTGTCTCGTACAGTTCGTTCGCGCAGAGCGTCTGCATTATCGGCTACACCCTGTTCCCTCTTGTTCTGGCCGCAATGATGTCAGCCCTCAAGCTACATTGGATTGCACGTATACCCGTCTACGTCGTCCTTATTTCCTGGTCCCTCGCCGCTGGAGTCAGCATTCTGGGCGGCAGCGGCGTGGTCAAGAATCGCGTGGCTATTGCGGTGTACCCGCTCTTGGTCTTCTACCTGGGACTCGGCTGCCTCTGCTTCATCAGTTGAGCCGTACAGAAACGCCTTGCGTGCTATGGAGACGAGGTGAAGGAGAGCTTTGGCATTGTGCAGGAATGTTGAGGCACGACTCGCAGCTTGCACGTGTACTTTAAGACCCTTGGCTGTCCAGGGTGTGGGTAGACCTTGGTCGCAAGCTGGCTTCAGCTAATTGAGGGAGCCCAAATCATGCAGCGCCCTTGAAGCATGTGTGTTCCAGGAGTCAGGTCTTTCCACGTTGGTCTTCTCTCAGGTGTAGCTGGGCGCGGCCTAGTCGCGAGGCAGTGTAGCACCTCAGGCGCTGCTCAGTGTGCTTGTATATGCGGTATGGAAACATAGGTATGCAGGAGGTGTCTACCTCTGCAATGTTGCTCCAATTGACGTCGGGTGCATGGATCGCAGGGAGCGGCAGCACCATCCGAATGCGTACCCTTCATTATCCTCGCCCGTTGGGCTCGCTGCCTCTATTGAGGCGATGAGCTCACGCACCCATCACTAGGTCCCTCCCTATCTAATCGCAGCCCACCATGCAACTCAACTGGCTCCCGTCGCATGCTCGGTACCCCTCTTCCGCGGTGGGCGGTGAAGGCCGCTGTATTTTCTGACGTCTGCGACGCCCGCGTCCGGCTCACTCCACCTCATTGATTGGGCAACGGACCACCTGGGACTAACTTTAGGCCTTCTGAGGGTGACGGCAGACACGCTTGCACAACCAACTACGCGAACGCTTCCACCCGACGTCCACACGCTCACGTCCACACGCTCACGTCCACACGCTCACGCCCACCCGCCCATCGACGTCCGCGAGCAGAGCAGCGTGCGCTGGGCCTCTCAAGATTTGTCGTGCCGCCGTGCCAGCAAAAATTCCGACGTCTACGTGCTCCGCGCCGCGACCCATCTCCGTAACCGAAAGCGGCCTGCGAGATCATCGCCACTTCCTCGTGTCGTCCCGCACTGGCCCAGCCCGCCATGCCCGACGAAAATCAAGGGGCCAGCCCCAAGAATGACCCGGCCCACGTGGAAACCAATGAGGATGCTGAGACGCGCGCTGCCCGGCGAGAGCTCAAGCAATCGTCCATATCCGACCCGCCTCCGCCGACAACGGACTCGTGCCACGACTCTACTGCCGATGACAAGGCCGCCGAACGCCATGCGACGCCGGCCGGTGAAGCGTCCGATGCGCAGAATGAAAAGCTGAGGGAGCGAGTCTCGTCGCCAAAGAAGAAGCGGGCACATGACCAGCTGGATGGAGACATGGAGCCCGAAGACAATGATGCTGCTAGCGTTGCTTCGACAGATTCCGCCCAGGACAGGGCTTCACGGCTCGAGCCGGAGAAGAAAAGGCACCGCGACGAGGAACCCAAGGACAAAACATCGGTACGGCGCGCATAGGCTGGTCGTGAAACGTCTTGCCAGTAGCCAAGCTAAGAATGTTTAGAACACCGCTCCAGCAGATGCGCAGTCAACAACTCAGGAAGGCGAGCATGTCGGCAAGTCCCCAACAAAGACGGCTCTGGTCACGCCCACGAGCGCATTCGCCGCGTCTGGATTCGGTAAGCTGGCTGCAGGATCATCGGGATTCGCAAGCCTGGGCGCTCCCAAGGGCAGTGCGTTCGGCTCCTCTGGACCGGCCTTGCCATCTTTCTCGACGTCCAAGTCTCCGAGAGAGGCGCAGCCTGCACCGGCAGCGACAGTACCCAAGCTCACCTTTGGCAGCAGCGGCAGCGCTTCTCCATTCGCCGGGATATCCTCACCCCCCAACGGCTTTGGGAGCGGGATGGGCAGTGGAGGCTTCGGTTCCGCACTGCTGGGAGCGAAGTCTCTTTCCAGCTTTGGGGTTTCTGCAGGAAAGCCGCTCCAAAGTGGGAAAGCTGCAAGGCCATTCGGCGCTCCGGACAGTGATGCCGATGATGGGGATGAAGATGACGAAGAGGAGGCAGAAAACGACGGCCAGACCGATGAGGTCCAGCGCGCTGTTTCTCCAGAAAAGGATTCTGAGGACAAAAAGAAGACGAGACTACACAAAGGTGAGGAGGCAGTAAAGTCCAATCTATTCTTACCATATGTCTCGTGTCGCTAACTCGCGATCTCGTTTGCAGTTGAGGTAAATGACGGAGAGGCTGGAGAGGCAACGGTCGTGTCAGTGCGAGCAAAGATGTTCAGCCTCGATAAGGTGGATGGGTGGAAAGAGAGAGGAGCGGGTATGCTAAAGATCAACGTGCCACGAGGTTGCGTTGACTTCGACGATGGCGGCGCCGCTATCCCTGGAAGTTTTGACGCATCAGGTCTTGAGGTAGACGATGGCGCGGCCGACGAATCGAAGGGTCACATGGTGGCCCGTCTCATCATGCGTCAGGACCAGACTCATCGAGTCATCTTGAACACACCAATTGTTCCGGCAATGCATTTCCAAGAAAAGGCATCACTCAAGTCTGTCGTCATCCTGTTTACGGCTTTTGAGGGCGAACAGGCTAAGCCTGTCAGCGTCTCAATGAAGGTCAGCTTGCGTATGCTTCCCACAATCCCACGCATTCATATTGACGAATTGATAGATGACGGCCGCCAATGCCAAGACCTTCATGAATGAAATTGGCATGGTCCAAAGAGAATTGAGGGGAAACTAGTGGCGGCCATGGGAGTCTCGAATTGCCCCTTTCTTGAAGCAGCAGCGGGGAACCAGCGGACTGGTATGTCCTTCATAGGTAAGAAAGAGAGGCCTGGTTGGCACTGAGTGTCCACGGCACGGCTCGTGAAGAGGATGCCGAGGACTGCGAAAGGCAAAAAGGAAGATACGCGCAGTCTGCCTCGATGCGAAAAGGATGAAGTCCGGGAGGGACCATACTGGAGCAAGGCCGTTCATTACGACCAGGACGATTGTAAATACCTGGGTAAGGTACGTATACATGCACATGCTAACCGGGGAGGACTGGGTAGAGCTGTAAGCTGAGGCCCCGGAAAACTAGAGTAGGCTTTCAAGTGCTGCAAAGAGTCTGTCATGCCCTAGCGGCATCATGTACGTTAGGCCTTATAAGAGACTTCTTTTGAGCTATACGGGGGATGAGAGAAATAATTTAAAAGAAAAGAAAAGAAGAGAAAAGAAAAGAGAGTTCCATCACCAAAGATAACATGGTTCGACGGGACATATTTTGGACCCGCACGTGACCTGGCGCCAGTTCCGCGCCTACAGCCTCTCGCGGGGCAACTTCAATGACTTGTCGCTGCTGTCGTGGCCATTGCCATCAATGTGCCACAATAACCTCGCCTGTTCACGCTCTCTGGCTTCTTCACACGGAGGGTGGCTGCAATGAGGCCTGTACAACAGCCATGAGTGATTCCGATGCGTCTCGTGGGGCACGCTTTGAAGTCTCTAGAAGCGACTCTCGAGGGAAGCGAAAGCGGGCCTTGGAGGAGCATAAGTCGGCTGCGGCAGGATTACAAGGCGATCGCCTTGCTCCTGAGAAGGCCGTCCGGCGAAAGTCTAAGCGGGACGTCGATGGTCATGGCAAGGCGAAACCCTCTCTGACGAGAGGCGCCAGCAGCGCTGTGGACTGCGTCATCGAATGGCCCCCGTCATTCAAATCGCTGGAGAGAACGCATCGGGCGTTGAATTTGGTCTTCACCTTTTGCTGCACGCGCAAGCACCTAGCAACAACGTTTGAGACGATCAGACCGGCCGTGGAGACCCACATTAATAGAACATTAACGGTCGAAGAAGTGGCTTTGGTGGTGGCCCTGCGTCCCGAGGGCATCAACTTTGCCTACGTGGACGAGCTCATGCTACAGCTTGACATAAAGGGAGCAGAGAGGGACGATACCTTCAGGACCTCCAAGTCTGCCAGATCCCAAGCCCCAGCTCACGATGCATCGGTAGGCGGTTGGACGGGCAGTGAGAGCATCGATGAGTGCCACCGGCAGGGCGTCTCCCCCAGCGGAAGGGAAGTGCTGTACTTCGAATTCATCGACGGCGACTTGAAGCGCCAAGTCCAAGACAAGAAGACTGGCGAGCCTACACGGCCGAACCGAAAGCTGAGAGACGAAGAGTTGAAGATGCCCGTCTACGGTCAGAAGCAGATGACGCAGCTGATTGAGCGGCGTAACCAGCGATTTGCCAACGCCATCAACACATTCATCAACAACTGTGTGGAACAGAAGCTGGACCCGGACCTTGCACTCCAGCATCGCGCTGAGCCGTTTGTTCCGAAGCCGACCCTGGCAGAGGATGACGCTGCGGAGCCTGCGCCGAGCATGATTCCTGAAGATATCCCAAAGGAACGAAAGACCATTCCAGAGATTGTACAGGAGCTCAAAGAAAGCCCCTGGTATACGGGACAGGTCGTGCCGGATGGGCATCGGGTGTTTGAGCCGCAGGAGCCCATTCTCGGCGACCTCAACTTCCTGCTCAGTCAGAACCTGGTAAATGCCTTGTATAATGCCAAGGGCATCACGAACTTCTATGCCCACCAAGCCGAGGCGTTGAATGGCCTCTTTGAGGGCCAAAACGTTGTGGTCGCGACGTCAACAAGCTCTGGCAAATCGCTAATTTATCAACTTCCTGTGCTGTACGCCCTGGAGAGAGACTATAATACGAGAGCCATGTACATATTTCCCACGAAAGCATTGGCTCAAGACCAGAAACGAAGTCTGAAGGATATGATGGCGTATATGCCGGGGCTTGAGGACACACTTGTCGAGACCTTTGACGGTGACACGCCCATGAATGAGCGGAACTCGATACGGGAGGAGGCAAGGATCATATTCACAAACCCTGACATGCTCCATGTCACTATTCTTCCGCAGGAAGAGAGATGGAGGACGTTCCTCAAGAACCTCAAATTTGTTGTAGGTATGTGATGGTCCTCCAGCCTATAAATTCTGCACCGATGTGACTGACAAGTTGGCGCAGTGGACGAGCTCCACTACTACAACGGGCAGATGGGCTCTCATGTTGCCTTCATCATGCGAAGGCTGCGGCGAGTCTGTGCCGCTGTTGGCAATCGGCGGGTCAAATTCATCTCTTGCTCTGCAACTGTGGCGAACCCGAGAGAACATTTCAAAACTATTTTTGGCGTAGAAAACGTACGCCTGATAGATTATGACGGCTCCCCATCTGGCCGCAAAGAGTTCTTGTGCTGGAACACGCCGTTCAAGGACCCCGGGGATCCCGCTAGCGGTCGAGGCAATGCCAAGTTTGAGTGTGCTCGCCTGTTCTGCGAGCTCATGCTGAGAGGCGTCCGAATCATAGCTTTCTGTCGCGTTCGTGCGCAATGCGAGGCGTTGGTCAATGCGATCAAGCAAGAGCTGGATTCGCTCGGTCGACCAGAGTGCGTCAACCTGGTCATGGGGTACCGAGGAGGGTATACAGCCCCGGACCGCCGCCGGATTGAGAGCGAGATGTTTGAAGGGAAGCTGCTGGGAATCGTCGCAACCACAGCTTTGGAGCTGGGCATCGATATTGGCACCCTCGATTGTGTGATGACCTGGGGATTCCCTTATACTATTGCCAACCTGCGGCAGCAAAGCGGCCGAGCCGGGCGCCGCAAGAAAGACTCTCTCTCGATTCTCGTCGGCGATTGCTTCCCCACGGACCAACATTACATGCAAAACCCAGACGAGCTGTTCTCGAAACCCAACTGCGAGCTTCGTGTCGACCTGGAGAATATGTTGGTACGAGAGGGCCACATCCAATGTGCGGCGTACGAAATGCCAATTCGACCGGAGCAGGATGCCCACTACTTCGGCGGCGACCTGGGTAGAATATGCGAGGAGAGGCTGCTTCAGGATGAGCTTGGGTTCTATCACTGCCACGATCGCTTTCGCCCCAGCCCGTCGAAATTTGTTGCAATTCGGGACACAGAGGACGATCACTTTGCAATAATCGACATTACTCATGGCAAAAACGTAGTTTTGGAGGAGCTGGAGGCTTCCAGGGCAACATTTACAATCTACGATGGTGCCATATTTCTCCACCAAGGGAACACTTACCTCGTGCGAGACTTTCTTCCCGAAAAGTCGATGGCCAAAGTGGAAAAGGTCAAGGTGGACTGGACCACGACGCAGCGGGACTTCACGGACATTGACCCGACGGAAACAGAAGCCATTCGCAAGATAACGTCTTCCCTGTCGCAGGCGTACTATGGCACAATCAAGATCCAGCAAAACGTGTTTGGGTACTTCAAGGTGGACAAAAAGGGGCGAGTGCTCGATGCTGTCCAAGTGGATAACCCACCGGTCATTCGGTACAGCAAGGGCATGTGGCTGGACGTGCCGAAGCGAGCGCTCGATATTCTCCAGACTCGCCGGCTCAACTCGGCTGCGGGCATCCATGCGGCGGAGCATGCTGTCATGAGCCTGCTTCCGACATTTGTCATTAGCCAGCCGGAGGACGTGCGAACCGAGTGCAAAGCGGCCCTCAAAGAGTTTGCGAAGAATGAGAGCCAGAGGAAGCGACCCGCGAGGCTGACATTTTACGACGCAAAAGGAGGAGCCAACGGATCGGGAATCAGCACAAAGGCGTTTGATCACATCGAACACTTGCTAAGGATGGCATTGCAGCGGGTGGAAGGGTGCTATTGCCGGCGAGGGTGTATCGAGTGCGTGGCTTCCGAGCTGTGCAAGCACGCCAACGAGGTGATGAGCAAGGCCGGGTGTCAGGTCGTGCTCAGGTGCCTCTTGAACTTAGAAATCGATGTCGAGGAGCTACCGATGGGGCCCGAGGACTACAGTCCCGTCGGCATCGAGACGGTTGTTGTAGCGCAGCCGGTGCCAGCAAGAACCCAAAGGGAACCACGGACAAGCGAGCGTACGAAAAAGAAGGAGCAAGGTACGACTGAAGATGAGAGCCTGATGGGCGGCTTTGACAAAGGGGCGTGCATCGGCGGGGAATCCTCAATCTGCTGAGGCATGGTGTGCCGTAACTCGTACGGATACGGAGGCCGTTATGAGACGTGCGCACTTGGAATGCATACGAGTATATCCCTGGCTTGGACGATGGCTTCTTTCTGCGGTTGACCAAGACCACCGGTAGAGGGCGGCCATATAGAGCCCACGATGTCACGTACTCGGTGCTAGAGGTTGTTGACTTGGGCACTCAAGCCTCGCTGCTTGGGGCTCATGGCGACTGAGACGACCATGACGGCGGGGCGTGCGCTTGCGCATGGCGCGTGCTGGGGTCTCGAGTTCCTTGATTCTGGATCGAAGCTAGTTGGCGATCGCGGTAGACTTAAGGTATTGTTTAGGCTTAACAACACACCTATCTCATCCCTTGTAAGTGTGACGGCTAACGTGCGGTGACATCAGGCTAGAGGGGTCCTCCCTATCAAAAACGCAGCTCTCGGCTCGAAACAGGGATCCAACCCCAGCTGTCCGGCCAAGTGGCCCGTCCTTGGCGCCAGCTGTGGCTCTAGCTGTGATGATTTCTGCGGGTGTTGCTTTTGTTGCTGGTGACGAGCGGTGGAGATCAAGGTAGGAGGCAGCTACCCAGTCCCCAGTTCATCGACTCTGGCGATGAACCTTCTGCGCTCGCGTCCAAGGAGAGGGCACGTCCTCCGACGGGCAACCTGGGACCTCGACCCCCCTCACCGACCTTGCACCCGCCTCCTGTTTTCACTTCCTAGGTCTACATAGTTCTACGGAGCTCCTTGTCTTACCTCTCGTCATTTCCATCTCACAAACCCCAACTCGCACCTCAAGTTGCCTCTAATATATTGCAACCGTCTTGCACATTTCTCTTGGAGTCGGGGCCATCAGCACCATGGCTGGCCAGTCGCCGCCACCAAAGCGCAGTCGTCGCTCGCGGCGGCAGGGCCGTGGCACGCTGCCGTCCCCAAACACCCTCAGCCAGTACAAGGCCAACAAGCAGCGCGGCGGAGACGCGACGACGGTCACGATGACACCTGGCATCAAGCCCGCAGGCGAGAGCGGCCGCCGTGGCTTCCATTCGTGGCATTTCTTTCGCATCGCCTTTCGCTCCACCAGTACGGCGAGCGCCATCTGCAATGTTCTGTGGCCCGTCGTCCCCGCTGCCCTGGCCGTGCGATGTGAGACCATCCACGGCCGGCGATGATGCGAGTCAAGGCGAGACGAAGCCTAGGATGAGCCTTCTGCTAACTCGATGTGCCCCAGACAGCCTGCCAGAACGCCATGTCCTTATCTTCATCTTCGCCTACATCGCCATGGTTCCCTGTGCCAACCTCATTGGCTTCGCCGGCCAAGAGTTTGCTCGCAAAGTGCCTCATGTGACTGGGGTGCTCATTGAGATCACGTGCGTCTCTTCTGCATGCTTCTCGTACCCCATGAGAGATCAGATCGTGGCTGACCGGCTCGGTACGACAGCTGTGGCTCCGTGGTAGAGATTGTTCTGTTTATGGTCTTGCTCTCCATGGGTCAGGTCTACGTCATCAAGGCTGCCATTCTCGGCTCCATTCTTGCCACCATGTTGCTCTGCCTGGGTATTTGCTTCTTCGTTGGAGGATTGCACCGCGAGGAGCAGACCTTCAGCAATGCAATCAGCGAGGCTGGCAGTGGCTTGCTGCTCACGGCGTAAGGCCCATCGCCCAGCCCCGCGATCCGGCTCTTCGCGATTTCAGAGAATGTTTTCGCTGACATTGATATTCAGGGGCGTTGCTCTGGCTGTACCTACAGTTTTTTGACTCAGCCTGACCTTTTCAACAGAAGTCGCGCAGCAGCAGCAGCTTGGCAATAAGTCACTGAGCATCTCCCGCATCATATCTGTTCTGCTCCTCATTTCCTACTGCGTCTATGTCTTCTTCCAGGCCCGCACTCGCCACGGCATTTACGACGCTGTATTCGAGTATGACGAGCACCGAGACCGTGACAAGCACAAGGATGAAGCAAAGGGCAAGTTCACCCTGACGGAGTGTGTCATTTCCCTGGTCATTGCCATTGCACTTGTCACCCTGATTGGCATCACACTTGTCCTCCAGATCGAGCACATTATTGCCAGCTACAACGTCTCGGATGCCTTTGTGGGCTTGATTCTCGTTCCCCTAGTGGAAAAGTTCGCCGAGCACCTCACCGCCATCGATGAAGCGTGGGACAACCAGATGAATTTTGCCCTTTCCCACGTCCTCGGCTCGACATTGCAAACGGCACTCTTTAATGGGCCCTTGACAGTTATCGTAGGTTGGGGGCTCAAGAAAGACATGGACCTCGACTTTGATGTCTTCAAACTCATCATGCTGATCTTGGCCATCCTCACCGTTGGATAATTCCTGCAGGATCAGAAGAGCAACTACCTCGAAGGCTTCCTTCTCGTCATAATCTACATTTCCATAGCCGTGTCGGCCTTTCACACGCCGAACCCGACTGCACACGAAGGAGGAGAGCAACAAGCTTCCGGTGACGGCGACGAGAGCTACAAATGAGGCTCTCACAGATTGACAGAAGCTGCGCCGCATCAATGACGACACGACGATGTGAAACCAGCCATATCCTTGCGTTCGGACTAGGCGTAAGGCGAGGCTTTTCGAAAATGACTGTTCAGCCAATTGAGATCAAAAATGGAATGCTGCAGTACAATGGACAATGTCACCTACCATTTATGGGAGCCTGTTTGTACTTTGGGGATTGCAAGCATCAACTGGACTCTACCCCAAAACGGCTGGCGGACATGGCCCCTAGGAGATGCATTCGCCAGCAAGAAGGCTTATTCTCGCCGTTGGCAGCAAGCTATAACGCTTTGTTTGTCAGGATGCCTACGTAACCAAGTCCTGACGGTGGTTGCATATGCGAATTTGTCGTCCTGACTTATCTTCTTGGCAATGGCTCCATCGTAAGTGGGTGATGCCTTTGCCCCATACTTTCTGCTGGCTCCCCTTGTCGTGAAGATCAGGTCTCGACGCAACTGTCACGCAAGGTGAAAATCCAATTCAAAAGAACCGATGCAAACTCATCCAAGATCCTCTGCATCATTGTTGGTCCGCATATGAGTACTGTGTCATCGCCGACTTTGTCGCCTGGTCCTATTTCGGCCTCTACCTGGGGCTGGCCACGCAACGCTTTCGACATGCCAGTCATTATCAATAAAGACACAGAGGTGACCGTGGAAGCTGTCGCCGAAACAGGGACCCGACGGACATTGGAACTATCGTACGGAGTACGCCTCAGGCCTGTGCCCTTCCTTACCATAGCATCTTACAGTAGGTGATCTCGGACTGCTGGGCTTCAGAGTGGCGTTCATTCTAGCGCCCAAGAGGCGCAGCTGCAGTGTCCAGGATGCCGGTCCCAGCCCTGGAGCTAGTGGGAGGCTCTGGCCTCGCAGGCGTTTGGCGGGACCACATCACGCACCTTCTCTACCTTACGGTACGAGGCACGGTATGTACCTTATTTGCTCTGATGCAGGAGACCGGCCAAGTTGGTTCAGGACACAATTCTGAGCACAATTTCGGCGCCTTTCCCAAATTAGTAAGGATTTTCAGTGTAATTGAGGGAATGTAGACTCCACCTTACACAAATCGCTGTCGACCCCTGCTATCAATGTACCGGGCTAGCCGGGGCCGTCAAGATGCCTACAAGAGGAATAGTTGCTAAGATGGTTCACCTTTTCTGCCCAAAAAGCTGAGCCAAGTTGGTTAGGTATGTCGGGGGTGGGCCAAAATGGCTCAGCTTTTTTTTGGCTTAACCTGAACCATCGTGGCCGCAATGCAGGTCTTCGGGGTACTTGACGGCGGGCTACTCAACCGCCTCATTGAGGATAAAGATAACGATAATGATAATAATGCGCTTCGGAACGCTGTTATTATATTAGCATTCCTATAGGTCTTTCGGAACAGAAGGGGACGTGATAATAGCAATAGCTTTACCGTTAGCTACTAACAGCCGTGGGTGCCTCTAGGTGCAGGTGATGATAATGCTACCAATGACGGCGAGCACGAGGGCAATATACCAGCAGAGGCTCGTGAGTATTACGCGTGGCTGCTCTGTAAAAGAGTTACTAGGAGCGCATACCAAAGTAACCGCAGGCTGTTGCCCTTCCTTAGGGCTCGAAAAGCCTAGAGGAACCCGGCTTCATTGTGTGGCACTTTGCCTGTGTGGATGAAGCCTAACGCTCGGTCGTAACGGAGGATAAGTTCTAAATTGGGAATCCCTTATAGTCTACTTAGTACATCGCCTGGGTATCGGAACTAAATCGCCAGCGTAGCGCTAGGGTTTCTATCTTAGCGCCACCAGATAACTTAATATATCACTATAGGGCCAAAGAGCTACTATAGGATTACCTTATATATATATAGACCCCTCCTTCTTACTTAGAAGGGATTCGTCCTCGGATAAGATTTAGTCTTGTTAATCTACGAGGCAGAGGCAGAGAACTATATTGAATACTATTTTCTATTCGGTGCTATCCTCACTACCTAACCGTTATACTATGACCTCTACCTCTCTATAATTTCTAAATCTTCTCTTATGGTTACCTAGTAAGTAATAGCACCCCCGAAGGGCTAGCGAAACGTAACCGAATCTATCCGGAGGAGTTCCTAAACACGAGGCCAGTTACCTTCGCCACCCTTGCTAGACTAAGTAGCTATTAAAGAAGGCCGTGGATATAAGTCCTTAGAATTAATACTATTAGATTCTAATTCCTTATTATCTTTAGAACTATCCCTACTTATAGGGGTATAGTAACCTACGCCCTAATAGACTAAGGAGGCTTTAGAGGCCTGTATTAATAAGCTTAAGGAAACTAAACGCCTCTAAGAAAGAATTAGATATCTTAAATAGGAAATAGCTATTCGTATTAGTCTTCTCGCTAAAGCGTCGAGGAAGCGTCGCTACTCGGACTCCCCTAATTTGGGATATAGTTATAGGGGCGAGATAAAAATATAGAATATCCCTTAATTAACCTAGCCGACGAATACTAAAAAGCGCCTCGACTAGATCTACGATATTAAGGATATATTTAAAGCTATACCCCGACGATTTAAAAGAGATAATATTAAGATCCTATATACCGTAGATTATATATATCCT